>JBBPRI010000201.1:0-34204 GCA_038092955.1 Boletus pseudo-olivaceus | reverse complement strand
CCCAGCCCCCCTCCCCCCCCCCCCCCCCCGCGCGGGGGGCGCCCCCCGCCATTGTGTCATGATGCGGGCACTGGGTGCTGACCTGCAATCTCGGTCAGGTATTCGTCGAGTCGAACCAGAGTGGGGAGGATGACGTCCAGACGCGGATCGACGCGATCGACGTGCTCGGCGTTCCAGTGGAGTACGTGACTTGCCTCCTCCCATCCATGACCGACTCACCCAGCCGTGCAGAGCGACAAAGAACTTGAGCGGACTCGTGCAAGAAGACTAGTCCCGGCAGACATGCACATCCGAATCGACATACCATTCTTTCCCATCGTTTACAAGGACGTTTTTTCGTTCGTATCCCCTGCTCCAATATTTGTTTGTCAGAGATCGTGGCGTAGTTGTACGTTCGTTGGCCGTAGATCACATCATCTGTACGCTATCCATCCAGCCAGCCAGTTATGACGAGTCTCACTTGCCATCAATCTGTAACCACATGTTCCATCTTTGCCTGGCCTCTTCATCACCCTCGAAGACCCAGTTCACCTTGACCACTCCCGAGAATCCTTCGCTCGTCCGAGGTTCTTCGTAGTTGTCACGAAAACCGATGAAGGCAACGTAAGGAAGGAGATCTCTCTGGGATTAGTCAGTCAGGACGGTGAACGATCAGCGATGAAGCAGCGTAGATGCGTGACGCAGGTTCTCACCTGTGTCCCATTCGACGGGGGCTGGTTATATGCGCGGTACAGATTGTTGTGCCATGCAAGATCCATCGATCCTTCAAAGAGGAAGCACTGGGCACGCGCGCCGACTTTCTTGGCTAGATCCACGTAAAGTTTTCTCGTCGCAGTATCTCGATTGGTATTATCTGGCTTTTCGCGTTCACACCCCGCGTGGAGAAAGGGGGGGGACGGGCGCACCTATCACGCAGCTCTTACCTGCCTTGAGAGCTTCCTCTGCAGCTTTCAAGCATTTCGGTCTCGTTCCCAGGGTATCCTGGTTGACGTGGACATATCCAACAGGCGCAAAGTGCCTGCGGTAAAAGGATGATTTTCCGAGGCAAGGGAAGCCTGTCAAGAGGACGAGTTCCGGTTTAGACGACACGGGAACAATTTCCGCTGTCGGTGGGTGAAGAATATCTGTCGCTTAGAATCGGGCGACGTCAGAGCTGGGAAACGGGCTGGAGAACGCGTAGCTGACTCTTTGGGAGACTGGATACGTGGAACCCGGGGAGCTTGTAGGGAGCCTTTGGGAGACTGAGGAAGTATTCCTGCCCATGAAGAGACGTTTACGTGAACACCACTAGGTGAGGCAGACACGGACTGACCTCGGGCGTATGAAATGGTATACCGATGTTTATCGCCCACTTGCGATCCGTCGAAGCAAAGTCATCTGGTCGCCCTGCCGCGTCACCGACGAAGAATGCGGCCTTCTTGTCTGTGTCAAAGTATCATGTCTTTTAGAGTTTCGTGTCCGACACACGTTGAGGACGCAAACACCTCACATACCGATGTCGACGTGTTGGTCCTTGAAGATGCGTTCGAGCTCGTACCACATACCAGGCATCGGTTTCCTATACCCATCCTTTGCACACGCAGCAAACAGGCGGAATGGTACATCCGGCAGCTTTTGACCGCGTTTCACCGTGTCAGGGGGGGGACCGATGAAAGAAGAAACAAAGACGGAGCATACCGCACTCGCAATCAGAGGTATCTTTTTCTTCCAGTCTTCTAACGCCGCCGCCTTGAGTGCCTGGTTAGAGATCAACACGATCGCGTATCTGAATGGAAAACCCAATCACGACAGATATACGAGTAAGCCAAAACGCGAACGTGTTTGTCAATGCGGACGTCCGTACCATCACACACACACACGCACCCGTCTTGATGCAGCTCCTTTAGCTTCGCAGGCACAGATTGCCGCCACCACTCCCACTTCAACGCCTCGGCGCCCTTGCCACGGTTCCTGTGGTTCGATTTGATGACCGTCCCGTCCAAGTCAAACAAGGCGACTTTTGGACGCGCGGGTGGGTCGAGGTGGATACCATGCAGACACGTGCGTTTGGGACCGAGCGAGGGTTTGAGCCATTGAAAGGCCGAGGCCGAGGACGCGCTTGGTTTGGAGAAAAAGGGATGGACTGGCCACGGGTTACGATGAGAATACGAAGATTGACGCTCGCAAGCATCATGTGGGCGTGTGGGTGTGCTCACTTTTGGGGATTTTGCGAGCGCTGTTCATGGATTCGTCTGTGGCATCTGCGTTTTCTTGCAACTTGCGCTTCCCGACAGACCCTGGGCCGTGATATATTCAGTGAGCACGTCCATGATGGCGAGCTGAACCTACGTCCTGCGGCGGATTGCTTCGACGAGCCAGGTTCACACATGTAAGACTCAAAGGTGTCTCCTCCAAGGTTGTCGCGTCGAGCGCGTCAGTGCAAACAATCAAAGTACTCGATAAAAACAGAATAACGTTTATACAGGGAATCCCAAAATTACAAGTGTTATACTTTCGACTGCTCCCTCTGTCTATGGTTCAAACGTTCACGGGTCTATCTAGTTACTTTGATTTCTCACTCAGGAAGACGACACCGGGCAGGGCCTTGACACACTCAGTCTCATGCAGATCTTGAAGTGAGGAAAGCTCACCTTGCCCTCGAGAAGTTCGAGACTCGCACCACCGCCGGTGCTGACATGACTGAGCTGATCCTCAGCACTGTACTGTGCTGCAACAGTTGCCGTGTCTCCCCCACCGATGATGACGGTGGAACCCTGCTGCTTGGCCTCGATGGCTGCATCGAGCAGAGATTTCGAACCACCCCCAAAGGCGGGGAATTCAAACACACCAGGGGGTCTATGAGAGGGTTGTCAGTTCGCGCATCTGGGCAAGTAGGTAGTCTCACGCACCCGTTCCAGAGAATCGTTTTGGCTGACAAGACGGTGTCGCGGAAGAGCTCACGGCTCTTTGGGCCCGCATCAAGACCCATCCAGCCATCGGGGATACCCCCTTCCTCGGTAGCACTGCCAGTCTACACGACGGAGGTCAGTGACGGAACGACAACGCGGAATGTTAATGTCCCAGACCTTGGCGTCCTTGTCAAACTTGTCGGCGGTGATAAAGTCGACGGGGAAAACGAGCTTGACGTTGTTGGTTTTTGCCTTTTCGACGAGTGCAGGGACCTTTTCCGACCCGTCCTTGTCAAAGAGGGAGTTTCCGATCTATTCCGATGATCTGATATGAGCGGTAGGAGAGAGCGGTGGATTTTACGCACAGAGACGTTCTTGAGGGTCTTTGCGAATGTGAAAGCCATGCCACCGCAAATGATGAGGGCGTTGACCTTGTCGAGCATGTTTTCGATGAGCTTGATCTTGTCGGACACTTTGGCACCACCGAGGATAGCAAGGAAGGGGCGGTCAGGGCTCTCGAGGACTTTTGCAAAGTACTCGAGCTCTTTCTTCATGAGGAGACCGGCGGCCTTTTTCTGAAGGTCGATGCCAACCATACTAGCGTGAGCACGATGTGCGGTGCCAAAGGCATCATTGACGTAGAGGTCGCCGAGTGCGGTGAGTTGCTTCTTGAAGGTGTCTACGATGTCCTTTGGGACTTTTACCTTGTCTGGGCCTTTACCCTCTTCGGCGCCGTGGAAGCGGAGGTTCTCGAGGAGGATGACAGCACCATCCTGTGCGTCATTGACGGCTTTCTCGACATCGGGACCAACGCAATCGTCAAGGAAGATGATGGGTTTGTTGATCTTTTCCGAGAGTACGGTTGCGACGGGTTTGAGGGAGTCTTTCAAGGAGCGCTTGCCATCTGGGCGTCCGAGATGGGACATGAGAACGACGGCCTTGGGCTCTGTAATCGGAAGTCAGGGAGGGAGAGGAGAAAGGGGGAAGGACATACTTCTACTGAGGACAAAGTTGATGGTTGGGATGGCGGCGACGATGCGCTGTGGGTCGACGATTCAGGGCTGGGATGAGTCGGGCGCTCGAGTACGCACGGCAGGGTTTGTGATAACGCGGCCATTGACGGGATCGTCCTTCATGGGGACGTTGAAGTCGACGCGGATGAGGACGCGGCTGCCTGGGATGGCATTGGCGAAATCGGGGTCGTCGATGAAGAGCTTGTTTGAGAGGGACATGGTGGAGGAGCAAGATCGCATCCGGAGATGTCGATGAATACTTATGGGTCGGGATATGCGTGGGAATACACCGCTTCATGGCAGACTCCAACTCGCTCGGACTCGACTTTGAGAAGGAGACAGCGACGGCGGAGACAACGACAGACCAAGCATCGAACACCCCAGAGAACGAGACAAAGTCGGAGAAGAAGAAGCCCTATGTCAACCCAGAGCGCGTCAAGACGGGCGGGCCTCAGCGGGTCGGTGCTGTCCTCGTTGTCGTTACGCGCGCTCAACTGACGACTGCACACAGGAGAAGCCCTCCGAGGAGGAGCTCACCGAGCGCATGCAGCGCATGAAAGAACAAAACGAGAAGATAAAGCAGCGACGTCTGGTAAGTATACGATCTCCTTCCTCTCCAACAGTCCACTCAGAGAGATTCTAGGATGTCAAAGCAGACGAGGATGCATTCAGAAAGACGCAAGAAGCAGAGCGCGTCAAGCAGGTGCATACGCGCAAAATGCAGGAGGGTGTCGATCGCACACGCGAACAGAACGCGCGGAGGAAGATGGACAAGGTGCAGAGCCGCGAATGGGACTCGGGAAAGCCCACCGGAGAATGGAAACAGGCAAAGGAGGGCGAGTCAGAACAGCAGAGAGGGAAACCAGCACGCGGGGGTGCGCGTGGTGGACTGCGGGGACGGGGTCGTGGACGGGGTGGTCGCGGTGCTGCGCCCGTCAATGATGCGTCCGACAGCCAGCTAGCACCGACGACGACGACGACGACGACGGAGAGAGAGACAGAGTAGTGTACATGTATGGTTCGGATGACTAAGCCAATCAATTGCTTGACTCCATACCACGTTGATATCATGGGACGGGGTGTCCTCCTCACCGCGAATCTCCCGCAGCTACAAAATCTCATCAAACGCGATCCAGTGGGGTACAAGGAGGAATTTTTGCAACAGTACAACCATTACAACAGCATCCGACAGCTGTTCATCATCAGCCCAGACGACAACGCAACTCACTTTAGAGAACTCGTCACCTTCATCGCACAGGTCTCTCCGCTGATAACATCCTGCTGGCCGGTCCTTGATCTCCCAGACAGGTTGCCGTGTGCTATCCAAAGGAGACCGCCGACTTTCCCTCTCATCTCTCCACCCTTCTCCTCGAAAACTATGGCGCACTCTCCCCGGACACCCGCAAGACACTCCTAAAAAACCTTGTCATCCTCCGCAACAAAAATGTGATCACATCCATCGAGTGCGTGCCCTTTTCTTCTGCCTCATTTTCCTAACGATCTCCCCAGTCTCCTGAAGTGCCTCTTTCCCTTACTCCCCCGCACGACCTCCTCGACCCTCCGAGCATTTATCCGAAAAACCATCCTTTCCGATATTCGCACAGCCAATCTCCGTTGCAAGAACCACAAGCTCAACCGCGCCGTACAAGCCATGCTCTTTGTCATGGTCGAACGCGGCATGGACGCAGAAGTCCTCGGCGACAAGGGAAAACTCCGCGCTAGCGCAGCAGCCGGAGCCAACGGCGAAGACGCCATGTGGGCCGTCATTTTGACAAAGGAGCTCTGGAGAAAGGGAACATGGACAGACGCCAAGACCGTGTCCGTCGTCGCCCTCGGCTGCTTCCATCCTATCATCAAAGTACAGAGTGCATCCCTTCACTTTTTCCTCGGCAGCGATGAAGACAAAGAAGACAGCGACGATGGATCAGAGCAGGTGAGTAGCACCTCACCGATGCTTGGGTCCTCTCAATCGGCATAGGAAGTGGATATTAGAGCACTCCATCACCGTCGCGAGATCAACAAGAAATCCCGAAGTGCCGACAAAAAACTCCAAAAGCAACTCAACGTCGCCAAAAAGGTACGTCTGGAAAGCACCCCCCTCGCTGCCCACCCACAACGTGCACCGTCCGTAGAAAAAGAACAAGGCGCCGTCCGAGTCCACCCCCAACTTCCCTGCCCTGCAGCTCCTCAACGACCCACAGTCGTTTTCCGAGAAACTCTACGACAACCTCAGCCGATACGACAAGCGCTTTTCCCTCGACCACAAGATCCTCCTCATGCAGCTCCTCTCTCGCGTCATGGGCTCTCACAAGCTCTCTGTTCTCCCTTTCTACACCTACATCCTCAAATATCTCACGTATCATCAACTGCGCGTCCCAGCCATCCTCGTCGCACTCGCACAAAGCGTACATGACCTCACGCCGCCAGATGTACTGACCCCCGTCGTCAGGAAACTCGCGGGAGAGTTCGTTCATCCCGGTGTCGGGAGTGAAGTTATCGCTGCGGGGATCAATGCCATTCGGGAAGTGTGTCGGCGGCAGCCATGGGCCATGGAGGAAGATCTCCTTGAAGACTTGGTCGAGTACAGGAAGAGCAGGGACAAGGCGGTCACTGCCGCCGCGCGGGGAATCTTACAGCTCTATCGAGAGGTCAACCCGGGGATGTTGAAACGGCGGGAGAGGGTTGGGTCCTTTGTGCTTTCTCGTGGTACATGCTGATGGTTTTTTTTAGGGCAAGGACGCGAGTATCGGGATAAGCAGTGGCCGACAACCGTTACCATTCGGGCACTCGGCGGACGCAGCTGTAGATATCGAGGGACTCTCTGTATGTGTACTTGCCTCTTCTCACCCCTTGTTGAGTATAAGACGGCCTGTCATAGCTCCTAGAAGATCACCTCAAGAAACTCCGCGAAGAAGAGACGGGCGAGATGGAAATGGATGACGAAGCAGGTTGGGAAAACTGGGATGTCGAGACAGACTCGTCAGAATCAGATTCGGAGGAATGGCTTGACGTCAGCTCCGACGGCGAAGATCTCGAGGTGTCAGATAGCGAGGACGAAAAGGAGACATCCTCCGCTCAAGCCAGAGACAAGACGAAGGACGTCAGTGAGGCGGACAAGGACACCCAGACACAGGATAACCAGATATCGACTTTGGCTACTACCAAGGTAAAAAGTGTCTCTTTTGGTCGTCATCGCCACCGATTTTGAAACCTGGCACAGATTCTGACGCCTGCTGATTTTGCTCTGCTCAACGATCTCCGTATCAAAGCCGCGACAAAGGCAGTCGAAGACGGAGGCGGCTCCAAGGCTAAACGCAAACTTGCCACCCTCGAAGCCTCCAAGAAGGCCGCCGCTGGCGATGGTCCAGCGGACGCGTTCATATCCGAAAACGACATCCTGGGCCCTCGCAAGAAGGTCAAGGCAGACTATGCAGAGCGTATTGCGTCCATCGAAAAAGGCCGCGAGGGTCGCGAAAAGTATAGTTCGCTCAAAGGGAAGAAGAAAAAGGAGACGCCGAGTAGTTCGACGAACAGGGAAAAGGCAAGGAACAAGCCGATCATGATGATACTCAGTAGTGGTGCTGTCAGGGGGAAGAAGAAGGCGTCACTGAGGGAGAAACAGCAGAAGCTGAGAGCACATATCGAGAGGTCGAAAAAGGCGCATCATTAGTTATGCTGCGTAACCCTATGCGTCGGCTGCGGTAAATTACTCTACTTGGGATGGGCCAGGTGCTAGAGGGATCCGTTTCCAACACGCTGCGCAATGTCATACCCCGATGCAAAGTGAGACAGCCTGGCGTCTACAATGAAACCCTCGTTGTACGTCAGGCATACGTTCTGAGCGTAAAGCGTTTCGCACACCTTTTTGTTGTAATCTTCGAGGTCAAAGCAGAACACATTATTCGTACCGCAAGCCAACGCGAGATGAATGAACCAAAAGACACGTACCTTCCAACACGCCCTTCAGCTGAGCCAGCTCGACCACCCTGACGACGATATGTTCGCCCGGATCTGGACTGGCGACCGGATACTCCATCCTGTCTTCGAGTTCCACCTTGACCACGACTAGTTTCATCTTCGCCGTGGTCATGCCTGCGTACGAACACGGGTATGATGGGCATCAACGTGTATTCCTCCGCAAGTCATTTGCGCCATGATGCGTGCGTACCTGGATCGCACGCGATGCTAGGTGTACACTCGACGACGTCTTGAAGCGTCGCTTTGTACCCCGTCTCTTCCTCCAACTCGCGTAGGGCCGCAATCTCTGCTTCTTCATCGTGACCGTCCGCGGTCGTTGCTGCATTGAGCAAACCTGGGGACCGGAGCCGAGGTGTGGGTTCAATTCGAGTATGGGAAAGATAAAAAGTGGGCAAGTACGAACCGGCTGGAAACTCTGTCGAATGAGTGGGAGAGGAAAGGGGAAACATGGAATGTGAGTGTGAGATGGGGAGGAAGCGGGAAAGAGGGAGCGGGCGTGCCTACGACGTGTTTATCGAGCGGCGGACGGTATTGTTCGATGATGACGGTCGACGGTGGAAAAGCGTTCGTCTTGGACTTGAGGATGGCAAGGATTGCGACAGCTATGGGGACGGTTGAGATGACGAATACGCCAGACGTATGGGAGTGGGGGGCAGCGCGAGCGTGGGGTCAAGGTCTGCGAGAGATATGGGACAGACCGTCTTTTCCGGTGTGTCCTCGTACGACTTTGCGTTCAGCACATTCCCAGACGCGCTGTCCGTCGGCCGAGTTTCAGCGAACGTCGCCGGCTGCGGTTGCGCAGGTTCGAGAGGGAATTTGCACGGAAGCCAGCGTACCTTTTCACCATCCTGGTCTTGATAGTGGATGTTTGTTAACGCGACGAACCTGAGCGTAGCCCATGTCAGTCATGCGATCGTTGTGCAGGCATCCCGACGCGGTGGTCGAGCTCAGGGGTGTTGCCAAGGGGGTCCGCGAGTCTGAAACAACCCGACGTACAACAGCGCGAACACGACTCACTTTGAATGTGCGTTATCGAGGGGTTCCGTTGAGAGGATTTTGGGAGCAGGCATGGTAGTATGGATTCGAGATCGTACGAAGAGTCGTCGTGGACTGGATCCAACGAGTCTGGCGAGGACGGATGTCATTAGACTAGCTGTACTAGTTAACTAACTAGCTCATAGACTTTTTTGTTGCGTTACGACTGGGCTTTGGTCGTTTCTTTGGCTGCTCGGTTTTGTCCTCCAACTGCCGCTTCATTGAGCCCTTGCCCACAACCACAGCTTTCTTGGGTTTCACAGGTTCATCCACCACCTTCTCCACCTCCACCTCCACCTCCTCACTGTCTTCTGATGTCGCCTTTTCTTCCGCTTCCTCGGCATCCCCTGCAACCAAACCGCTCCACCGTCCACCTTCCTCACTCCCAAGATCACACGTCCATATCGGCAAACTAATACTCGTACTCGTCTTGATGTGTAAACTCTGAATGTTATCCCAACCACCCTTGATATGACTGGCGATAACCGGGAGGGCGGTCTCGAGATTAACCTGTGCTTGTTTCGGCGTGTGCGATAGCAATGCTATCTTCACCGATCTAGACGACGAGAACGTGAGTCGCAAGCATCATTGCAAGGTGGCTCGGAGCACGTACGTGCATGTCCCTTTATTTTGGTGCATATAAGATGATTCAATCGCCCGCTCGAGTTCGCCCTTGAGATCTTTGCGCGTCAGACAGACAGGGATGGGTTGTCTACTCGGCAGGTCAAGTTGCATGCAGAACGCGTCGCCAGAAAACCACGCACTTTTTAGCATCGAACCACTTCGAGCCGAGCAACCGGGGAAGGAGAGGTATGACGCGCTCGTCCGCGAGAAACAAGGCGTTTTCCTTTAACAGGAGTCGTCGTGCTTCGAACGCCTTGAACTTTCCCTTGAGTTTCTCCACCCCAACGACTCTGGATATAAACTTGATATGATGTTGTTCGAGAAGGTCCTTGTATTGTCGTTGAGGGTCTTTGGTGATCAGACACACTCCCGACGTCCGGGGATCGACGAGTGGGTACTTTATAGGACTGAGCCAACCGTGAGCAGCCATCCAGTATGGCGACATACGACGTACATTCGAAACGGTTTGAGTTTGTGTTCTGGATGCATGGTCTTGACGGTGATCTGGAGCCATATGTGTTGCTCCTTGCCCGGCAAGAGCTCGGTCTCGGCGCGTTTCTTTTCGAGCTTGGTAGCATATGCATGGAGCGCATCTATGGCACGTTTACACTGTTTGACGGATACGCGCTCGTCGATGAGGAGCTCCGACTTGACCATGGCGTCGTCGCAAAAAAGATCAGTTTGTTGTCCCGTGTTTGTCTCAAATTCGAGATGGAGGTCGACACACTTGGGTCAACAGCAAGTCAGTTGAAACGTCGATTTCCGAGACTGGTTGACATGTTTCTCCGCTTTGGAAATGGGATCATCGCGTGTTCCAGTGGTATGGATAGGATACAAAATGGGAGGCGAAGACATGACCCAAGTTCAACTTCTCCAAGGTCGAATGCTCGAAGTTTATATGATATATTTTCCTAATTTAGCAGTTCTTTCTCACCAAGTACATGTACTACTCCAGACGCTTTCCTTGCGAATAATGCACAGACGAGCATGCTCTCAGCCGCTGTGCAGCTTGTTCCGCCGTAAGATCACGCTGGGGCTCCGCCATGACCTCGTATCTGTACCGGAACCATCAGCCCTGCTCTAGAGCAAACAGTGACACGACGTACCCAGCTAAAAACTTGCGTACCGTCGCGCTTCTCAGCAACGGGGGCTCGAAATGGACGTGGAAATGTGCAACATCATCTTTGTCTTCCACGAGTGTTCCGTCGATACGCTTGGGCGGGAGGGGTCGTTGATGGACGCCCATGGCATAGGCAAAGGAGCAGGAGAAGAGATTGTCGTAGCGGATCGCAATGCGGGAGATGATATCTGCCAATCCGCGGGTCTCTTCTAGGGTAAAATGGGACAAGGAGGGTATGTGCCTCTTGTACGGTAACACTGGTGCAGCGCTGTGAGCTCTCGAAATGTACTTCAAGCGGAAACTGCTTTTACCCATTACTTCAAACGGCCAGTAAGCCCACCACGGAACTAGACAAACAAAGTGTTCGTTCTCGACCACGATGCGTTCCTTCGCCGTACGCTCATAGGTGACGTATTCACACAAGAGACACGGCTTGTGTTGGTACCCCGTCGGCCCATTGGTCGTCGCTACAGCGGACAGGGCATAACCGCGCAGATTGCTCAGTTCCTTGGCTGGAATGGTAGGAAGTGTAGAGGTGGACCAGACTTGACTGTGGGGATGCGGGTTAGAACAACCCATCATCGCACCCTTATTCTGACCATCCCGTCATCAACCCACGCAGTTGCTGATAATACGAGTGCGACCTGCCTCGAAAATCTGGATATATTCGATGCCATCCTGAGTGCCTCGATGATGATATATCCGCGTCCACTCTTTGATGATCGCCACGATGTCGTCCAGGTTGAGGGTGGGCAGACTCAGGTCATGCCTTGGATGGAAACAGACGACGTCGCAACCACCCTGGATGGGCTCGGCGGTCAGCAAGGGATGGGGGGAAGAAGGGGCAGCAGGTCCCGGTGGTGGGAGCACGGCGGCATAATCGTTCTCAAACACCATAGTGGCCTTGTAGTCCTCATTGATTAATCCGTTCGCGCGGGCGTTCCCAGGGCAGAGATAGCAGTTCCTGTCATACTGCGGGAGATTGGACGGTGCGGGGGGCTCTGTCTGACCTAGCCAAGGGCGCTTTGTGCGGTGTGGAGAGACGAGGATGTGTGTGTTGGTGAGGGGGTTGTCTGCGGGGGGTGAGGGGGCGATGTGGGATGAGTGAGGGGACTTACATCGTCTGTGAGGGTGCGTCGTCGGGTCAAACTGGTCTGCCATCACGCTGGCCGTGCTTTCCAAGAGCCTCGGTCGTCGTTGTCAGCGCGGGTGATCTTGACGTCGGCCCGTCATATAGTAGCATCACGGGCCGCACGGTAGCAGTGGCTTTTGTCCACCATTTCCGTCGACATGTCCGATTCAAAACAGAGACGACGTCGCATCCAACGCTCGTCTTCGCCGCCAGTCTACAAACTCGACGACGACACGTACGAGCCGTACATCCCCGTCGCTCAACGACGCGAAGCCAAACTTGCCAAACTCTCCGCACTGTCGTCCACATCTGACGCGCGGGAAAAGGCAAAGAAACAACTAGAGGAGCTGCTCGAGAAGGAGGATGCAGAACGCGAAGAGGAGAAACGCAGGGAAAAGGCAAGGAAGGAGAGAACACTCCTCTCGGAGGCGCAGGAGGTCCATTCCCGCAAGGCGGAGGAGGGTAGGCGTCTTTGCATTCGCCATTTATCTCGTCTCACATCCTCTGCCTTTAGATGCAAAGAAGACCGACGTAGAAAAGGCTGAGGAGGCCGACGCTGAAATCTTTGCTGCAATAGCTAGTCGCAGAAAGCTTGCCTCAGATTTAGAGCTCGCAAAAGGTATACAGTATTCAGAGTCGCTAAGGGCTTCGTAGGTTCCCTCTCCAGCCCACCGTGCTTTAATCTGATCCCCGGCTCAGATGGAGACCTCCAAAGTATATTCGCGAACGTACAGAGGAGCAGCACCGACGTCTACGCGAAAAGTACCACATCATCGTCGATGGCGAGGACATACCACCTCCAATCGAGCACTTTGAAGTGAGCAGATTATCAGCATCCCATACATAAGGACTCTCATAATGTTTCAGGATATGAAAATACCCGATTCCATGCTTCAGTTCCTCAAATCTAATAAAATCATCTCCCCGACCCCCATCCAGCTTCAAGGCATACCTACTGCGTAAGTTGCCTCTTCTCGTCGTACAACCCAGCGCACTTACGTTCCATAGCTTCTCCGGTCGAGACATGATCGGGATTGCGTTCACAGGTTCTGGAAAGACCCTTGCTTTCTGTCTTCCCCTCATCATGCTCGCTCTTGAAGAAGAAGCCCGCCTTCCTTTTGTCCGTGGCGAAGGTCCCGTTGGTGTCGTCCTCTGTCCCTCGCGCGAACTTGCTACGCAAACATACGAAAACGTCCTCTCGTGGACTGCTGCCATCTCTAAAGATCACAAATACCACCCTCTGAACACACTGTTGTGTATAGGTGGTATATCCATGAGTGAGCAGAGCCACGTGTTGAACAAGGGGCTTCATATTGTCGTTGCCACACCTGGGAGACTTATCGACATGTTGGAGAAGAAGAGGTTTGGGTTTGCGAATTGCAAGTATCTATGTATGGACGAGGCAGATCGCATGATCGATTTGGGATTCGAGGACGACGTCAGAAATATCATGAGTTTCTTCAAAGTGCGTCTCTCACCCGCGCCTTCGGAAGAGCCGGACATCGTGTTTCTGACCTGTATTGTGTAGCGTCAACGTCAGACGCTCCTCTTCTCTGCCACGATGCCGCGGAAGATTCAAGACTTTGCACAACAATCACTCGTCAGGCCTGTGCTCGTGAATGTCGGCCGTGCAGGCGCTGCCAACTTGGACGTGCTGCAAATCGTCGAATATGTGAAGCAAGAGGCGAAAATGGTGTACCTTCTCGAGTGTTTACAAAAGACGGCGCCGCCCGTGATCATTTTTAGCGAGAACAAGAACGAAGTCGATGGTTCGTGCACGTTTCTCCAACTACCCTCCCTGATGGCATGAGCGGGACTCAATTTCTCTTCTGATGTAGATATACAGGAATACCTCCTCTTGAAAGGTGTCGAAGCAGTAGCGATTCACGGCTCGAAAAGTACGTTGTCATCGATACTCCATCCCAGATCCTTTTTTGCTGAACTGCGCCCCTCCATAGCCCAAGAAGAACGCCAATATGCGATCAAGTCCTTCAAATCCGGCGCCAAAGACGTCATGGTCGCGTCCGGCGTCGCTTCCAAAGGGCTCGACTTCAACGACATTCAACACGTCATCATCTTTTCCATGCCGAAAGAGATCGAAGACTACGTGCACCAGATCGGTCGCACGGGCAGGAGCGGCAAAACGGGCATCGCGACGACGTTTGTGAACATGAGTACGCCGGAACAGACGTTGTTGGATCTCAAGTATCTATTGATGGAGGCAGGGCAAAAGTCCGTTGGCTTTTTTTTTTCCTACTTGGTTTTTTGATGTGACTGAACGCGTGGTGGTGTGTGTAGGGTCCCTCCGTTCTTGCAAACCATTCAGGATCCGCGTGCGGAGCAAGGCGCGTCCCTCAAGGGATGTCCGGTCTGTGGAGGTAACGTCATACTCGCACTCTCGAACTTGTGTGATATTCACGCTCTTTTTTTTCTTCAGGTCTCGGACACGGGATCTCGAATTGTCCCAAGCTGGAGGACGCACAACGTCGACAGATGGCGTCACAGAGGGCTGCGCACGTCGATGGAGGTGGATATTAAGTTTTCAGTTTGCTTTGTAGAGGTCCATCATTCGTGGCCATCTGTTTTTCTTTTCTTTTCCGTCATGAATTCATGTTTCATTGCGGTATTTGTGCTATGGTACAGTGCCCTGCGATAATCTAGGGCTGGTTCCGTGACGTGTTAAACAATACATGATATGTGCAATGCAAAGGGGAATATAGGAATGAATATGGTCGCGCTTTGGTGGTGGGTTGTCGATAATCGAGTAATGCTCATCCGTTGAACGCAAAGGCGCGACGCAGCTTGACAGTATCAAACTTGCGCTTGTGAGATCTATATTATCCGCACGTCAGTAGATAAACGTTCACTGAACCCGCCCCAAAAACTCACGGGTCCCGTAGAGCGGCGAGGAACTCTTGACCATAGGAATTCCATTTGTCCTCAACCTCGTCCGGATCCTCGCAGTCTGCAAGAATACCTTTAAAGGCTGATTCATCTGTGGTACGCGTCCATTCGTCAGCTGGTTCTAGCACGTCTCTGTAAAACGGACAAATCAAGATAAACATACCTTTCGGGTCGGTTAATGCCAGCAGCTGAAGGGTATCATCCTGTAGAATTGAATCCAGGTTTTTTTTCCCGAACCTCTCCGAGATCTGTATTACGAGTACGATCCATGTATCAACCCAAAATGCCAATATAAGCACCTACCGAAAGTCTCGTCTCCTTCAACCGCTCCAGCCTCGTGGCAGGCTCATCTGCAGCGACCGCGGTCGGTTTGCTTTGCAAAGCCGTCGAACGAACCGTCGACGTCAAACCAGCTGACCGCGACGTACCAACCTGTGGGATCCTAGACATCGTCGGCTCGGACACATCGGCATCGTCAACCACATCCTTGAACACTTCCGCTTCCGACGGATCGTCCGCATCCTCGATGTCTTCGTACAGATTAAGGTAATTAGATATTGGCTGAGGATCTGGTTCTTTGCCCTTCTTGCGTGGCGCGGGCTTCGCGTTCGCCTTCTTCGTGGACGCTTTGGTATCTTCTTCCTTTTCTTTCCAGGACAACACCAATCGTTTACCTCCATCCATATAATCCGGAGCAGCACTACCGAGCTAACAACCATGTTAGCGTCTGCGAGGGAGGTACGAAGAAAAAACTCAGCTACCTGGATATAAGTATTAGAATAGCCACTGCTACACGCGACTCTATACATCGAGATAACCCCCTCGTTGGCGAGATGACTGAATATACGTTCAACGGTGGGGTGACCCAGTGCTTTACCGGAAGCATACAAGGAGAGCCCCTTGTATTGTTGGACGACTTTGTTGTTCTTGCCCTTCCACGTATCCTTGAGTTGGCCTTGTGTCACGCCACGACTATTCACAGCCATCATCTCTTGCAAGAGTTGAATGATTTGCTGGGCCTCCGTGGTGAAATCATGTTGGATCAGTGTGCCAGGCCGGTGGCAGTTGTCGCATTGGTTGTGGCAGTCCTCCGGCTTAAACTCCTCGTCAAAGTGACGGAGAAGGAGCACACGTCGACAATCAGATTCATTGCAACAATAAGCAACGACACCTTGAAGTTTCGCGACCTGGCGTTCGATCTCGGCATCTGAAGGTTTATCGCGTGTAGGGTCGTTGTTGTTGGGATTCCGAAGCATCTTTTCGATTTTGACAGCGTCACTATACGTGTAGACTGAAAGTACGATGCAAACATATATTGGGTCGTCGGTTACAAGGGTCTAGAGGAAATGAACGCTTACAAAGAACGCAGTCGGAGGATCTGCCGTCTCGACCAGCTCGTCCCGTTTCTTGATAATACCTGAGGTATCCGTCAATCCAAGTATTGGCTAGTCAGAGGGAGTAGCATGTACCCATCCATCTCCTTTGACAGCGTCGCATGAATGACGAACCGGACTAGGTATAGAGGTTAGGGTCTCGTCCCAAGGAGGATCATGAGAGCGCAAACCATCTGGTTTATCGATTCCCATCCCAAAAGCAATCTGTTGGGCGGTGAGCCGCAGTGACCTATGCTGTAGTACCTGATACGTGCCGTGGCCACTATAACCTTGCACCTCCCTGCCATCCAGTCATCCTGGTTGATCTTGCGCTCCTCGTTGTCGATACCTGCGTGGTAATGTCTCGCTTCTATTCCCCACTCATCCCTGAGTTTCTGTGCCATTTCCTCGGAATCGGCTCTCGACAGCGCATAGATGATGCCGGTGTCATCTGGGTGGTTTATCTTGATGAATCCGGCGATATTTTGTACGAGGTCTTTCTTCAGGGTCGGTTTCTTGCGGACTGAATAATGTAGGTTGGGACGATTGAAAGACTGGGCGAGGCAGACAGGGTCTCGCATCGCAAGGTTGTGTTTGATGTCTTCTATGGCATCCTTGTTTGCGCTCCCGGTGAGGGCCATGATGGGCACGTTGGGCCAATTCTTGCGGAGAATATTCAACTCTGCATACTTGGTACTCAAATCAGGAACGTGCGTCTTGTGTGGTCAGCAAAAGCGATGGTAGACTTTAGACCTACAGAAGCACGAAAATCTCTTCCCCAGCTTCCGATGACGTGTGCCTCGTCGATCACGAATCTTGCCAGCTGCTTCTCCTCGTACAGTTGATCTACGACGTCCTTAAGAGAGTCGCTCTTCTGTAATCGTTCTGGAGTGGTGTATACTAGCTTTGGCTTTTCCTCGATGTTACTTCTCATCATGCGCATCGCCTGCCGGACTTCGTTTTCCTCTGCAGCGCTTGTGAGGGGGAAAGCGGGGACACCCTTCTTGCGCAGGGCTGCGACTTGATCCGTGATGAGGGATATAAGCGGGGAAATGACGAAAGTTGTTCCTTGGGTTTTTCCTGTGACGCAAAGAGCGGGGAGTTGGAAACAAAGAGACTTCCCGCCTCCGGTTGGGGCGAGATAGAAGACGTCCTTTCCATCCAATGTAGCAACGATACATTCTAGCTGGTTAGTGCGGAAAGTTGACAACTTGAAGGTATTCTTGAGAATCGAAATGACTTCTTTGTAGTATAGTGAGGAGGTATGATCTATCCGTCCACCAGGAGCGGCGGGGATAACTGGAACAGACATCGATGAAGAAGCTGATACGGACGTGGATGTGGTGCCTGAATGTGGGGGTACTTCAGGCTTGTCTATATCGAAGAAGACCATGTCATTAGGTATTGGGTCAAACTTGTCGTAATATGTATCGTCGCTATCAGCAACAAGGGTTTCTGCGGATACGTCCTGTAGGTCAAGTTCGACGATGTCTGGTGAATCGATGGTCATGGGAGTGTCTTGGGTCGTGTTGGAAGTGACATTGGTTGCGGTGATTGTATCCAGTGTCGTGTTTGAGGTATCTGAAATAGCCATAGAGGAGGGCGGAGTGCGTCTGACATCGAGTTGTTTGCTAGTTGAGTTAGAGGTACTTGCTGAAGGCAACATGGGGAAAGGGGCAGGAAGCGATCGAGAAGGATGCTCGACTTCTTCGACAGTTTCCAAGGGTATGATCCGTTGCTTAAGAGCGCGAATACGGTCATCCGTTTGAGAGCTAGAAAGAAATCAGGTGCCAAGAAAGATGGCGTGACGGAAGACTGACAGATAGAGGGAGAGCGCCATGATATCGCATTCTTGACTGTTCTGTATATGATCAGATATCATCTTGCCAACCATGGCGCGAAAGTTCTGGTTAGCGGAGAGTAGAAACTTGAGGTCATCTAGGGATTTCTGGTAGATGTAAGAGATGGTAGAGAGAAGATGGAAAGACGATGTACCGAGTTGAGGTCGGAGAAGTCGCCGGATGTCTGCTGAGGGGACGACTTGTGCGGGAGGAGCAGGCGAGCAGGAGAGGAAAAGATCGGAGGGAGCTTGCGAGAAAACTTGAAAGGGTCAGCTGCAAGTTTAGTACGACCACAACCCAAGTTGAGAGAATCCACCTCGCTGGAGGTCTCTCCGCGGTCCGGGGAGGAGTGGCGAGTTGAACTTGAAGGCTTTCCCTTTGTAGACTTGTGGGGAATGTTTTCACTGTCGAGGGGGAGAACAGGTTTGAAGCGCTTTGAGGGTGTGGGTTGAGCGCGGTCGTCAAAGTGGGAAGAGATGCGCTTTGCGTGGAGTGGGGCAGAGGGAGAGTCGGGGATTTCGAGGACATCACGAGAGTGAGCGGGTGCGGACATGGGTGGAGCGGGTTTCTTGTAGAAACCGGGTGTGGAGAAGACAGGAAGGGCTGTGGATGGATTCGGCTTACGTGCTGGAATGGAAAGCGTGAGGATGGAAATGCGATGAGGGGGGGGGCCACGCACTCGCTGCGGTTCCACTGGGACCGGCGAGGGCAGGCTTGAACTTTGAGGTCGCCTTGCGAAAAGTCAGCGAAAGAACAGAAGAGCAGGGGAAGCAAAGGGACCTTTCTGAGCAGTTTTGGCGGGGGATCTGGCTCGGACATGGGGGCTCGAGGAGGACAGGTCGATGAAACGGATAATCAATTGAATTGAATAAATTTATTTGCTCATAATCACTCCACGCGTCCAATTAAGGACCACGTGACCGCGACGCGACTATCACCATCACCATCTGCAAGAAATGTCCGGTCAGTATTGGTTCCCAAACATGCCCATCCCAGAGATCATGGCCGCCCTCTCCGAGTGGGGTCTCTCCGTCAGCAACGAGCAGCTCGCACGGCCCTCCTCAGACTTTGTCACCAGCGTATACACCGCCTGTCTCGAGCAGGTCACCTCCATCGCCCCAGAGGCCCTTCATGAACCCGTCCAGAACGCACTCGCCGCCCTAGACGATCCACACACAGTATGTCTCTTCTCTTCTTCCTCGCCTGACTTCACCCCTTTCAGGATCTCTATGTCGCCAGTATCGCGCACAACCTCCTCCTCTACCACATCGCTCGCTTTGCAAATGCGGCGCGCATCATGGACTTTAGTGCAAAGGATCTCTACCTCCCCGACGCAGAACGCACCCGCTTCATCCTCTCCGCCTTCATCAACTTTGTCAAGTTCGCAGAACAATGCATACCCTTCGTCACCAACCTCCGTGACCAATCCACGACCATCATCGAAGAAAGGGAGCAAGTCGCCCAGGAACTCGTTGCACTTCAACACAAACTCAACGCGCTCAAGTAAGCACCGTCCTCGACACATCCTTGTCCCCTCTTGAGCAACGTCCCAGGGCCCAACGCGCAAAAGACGAACCAAAGTGCGAACAACTCCGTACAGAAAACGCCGCTATAACCGCCCATCTCATGGCCACCAAAGAGACAACCCAGGCCGTCGTCAAGGACATCGAAGCCCTCAAGATCGAAAAAGCAAACGTCATATTGAAAAAAGAAAACATAAACTCCGATACCTCCCTCCTCTTGGACAGCATACAACGCACCAGAAGCAGGGTCGTCCAAAGCCCCGAAAGAATCAAGCGCAACATCTCCACAATGGGCGCCACCGCCATCGAAGATAAGAAAACTCTTGCCATGCACGAAGCAAAGGCAAGAGATCTCCAGGCAAAGATCACTGTGTTGACAAACATCGAAAAGGTGCCCCGCTTCCCCATTCTTCCCCATCTGCCCACTATAACTACACTCAACATTTAGGATGTACGGAGCTGTATAGAACAGCTCCAGACCATTGAGAAAGAAGCACAACTCCTAGAAGGCTCCCAAAAGGAGCTCGCCGACGTCAAAGATAGCCTAGACTATAAAAAGATAGAACGGATCGAGCTACAAATGAAAAAGGAGGTATGTTATCACCCTCCCGTTCTAGGTTTCCGTCGCTCACGCAGCATCCCAGCGAGTACACAGGCAACTCGCAAATGCCCAAGAAAAGCTCGAACGGGCTCAGAGACACGCAGAAGAGAAGCGTCACGCAAGCCAACAGACCATCGAACGCCTTCAACGTGAATACGAGCAAATGGACATCGAACGGCGCGATAACGACAAACTAGTAGAGGAACTCCGCAAAGAGGCCGACGACACCGAGGCAAAGGTAAAATTTCCGTTCCCATGCCTCGTCCATCGCATCCATCTAACATAGCACTCAGATGGCAGAACACCTCAAGAAAAGCGAGGCCGAGCTCAAGGAACTCCTTGCTGAGTATTGGAAGCTTCGGCATGAAACAGGTAGACTTTCCCTGTCAAGCCGATCACTTTAGCTGATATCCACCTGTAGAGGTATATATGGAGACACTCGCCAACAAGCTCAATATGAGCGTCACCGCGGACTAGCCGATGAATCGACTTGGACTACGATAAGTTATTTACTGTATTATACCACATGTACTAGTGCTGTCACACTCGCCAGCTTTGATGCTGGCGTGCTTGTATCGTTGGAGTTTACGTTCTGGATCTCCCCTTTTGTGTCATCTTGGGTTTGCATTCCCGACAGTACCATTTCGTCTTCTTGTTTGGCACCTCCGAAAGACCAGTACATCCAAGGTGAAACTAAGTGTTCCTATCAGCGTATCACTCAGGGCAGTAACGAAGGCAACTCACCCATTCCAACTTACAACCCTCGTTGTCACATCCGATCATCTACAAAGGTTATCGTAAACAACATCCCAAGCATCAGTCAAAGAACAAGAATGCGGAAGAGCACGTTAACGAAGGAAAACGCGAAAAAGTACGCGAAAGGTCAAACGACAATACCCACCGTTCCAAACGATACCTGGTTGCAATAGCAATACCGAGGTTCATTCGGGTCGGCTGGAACGCTCGGCCCTGGAGGCTGAGGTTGTGCAGGAAGTGTTAGGCGGATACCTGTGCGACGCGTGCGAGGAGCCACGGGAGGCTCTTCGCCGCCAACCACAGCGGGTAGATGAATCTCCTCTTTCTCAGGTTTGGTGAGTTTTGGAGCAGCAGCCTTCTTGCCCTTCTTTGGTGCCTTGGGTGGAAGAATTTGCGGCGGGGGAAGCTCAAGGATTGGGGGCTCTTCGATATACAGCTCTGGCTCGGGAGAAAGGGATGGGACGGGACTATGTTCGACGCGCGGAGGACGTGCCCACCGGGGGACGACGAGGTCCGGGAGAAGGATTGGGGCGAGGTGGGTGCCAGGACGGACGCCAAGGGATATAGCAGCCTCTTGCTCTTTGATAGCTTGATCGAGAAGGCGGATGTGGCGGTCTACCTATCGCATGCACGGATGAGTTATACAAGGATGAGAAAGAGAGAACGATTCTCTCACAGTTTCATATGCAGTCTGCGCGATGCTCACTTTCTCTTCTGCAGTCCGGATGGCCTCTTCAGCAGTTTGGGCAATGTGTTGGAGGAACGTGCGTGTCGTCTCTCCAGGCTTTGGCTGGGGTGCCGCAGGAGGACTAGGATTCATGCTTCCTGTTCGGATGTTATCATTGGCGGTCGCTTTACCATGTGAGGATTCAGCGGAGTCGACCTGCATTGCAGTTGAGGACGTGTCGCCTCCCTGATCAACATCCAGATTGTTCATGTCTGTCGCGTTGGATTGGGCCCTTCCCGCATTGCTGGAGCTGTTTTGAGCATATCGTGCCGCTAGGCTCTCTCGCAAGCGAATGTACCGCCGAACTGATGCCAAGAGGTCTGTTCGAAAGACTGCACGAGTCCAAAGTGTCAGAGACATCGACAGGAGATACCAGAGAGACGGCTCGGACGCGTACCCTCGCTCTGAGAGTCCAATTCGCGCATCAGCTTGAACTGGCGATGCAACGACAACGGCAGCTGTTCGAGCACTAACATGAGAGCAGTCGGTATGTGCACGCGTCGAAGAGGCGTTGGAAACAGACCTTCGTGGTGTTCCTCCTTGAACGCGTCCCAGACATCGAGCTCCTTCTTCCGCTTCTCGGTCTCCTCGTCGTCGTCCGCTTGTGATTTCGAGCCTTCATGGTCTTGTAAAGACTCGGATTCGTCGATGGTAGCGACGAGTTGCTCAACATCGTCATCAGTCAGGGCAGCTCGCGAACGTTGTCGTTTGCGACCCATCGTGGGTACGCGGTTTGGTCGCGGTGTTTGTGACACCGCCGCGTCCGTCGGTGACGAACCTCAAAAATCGCTCACTGAGTCACACTGCCTTGATGGGCTGCCATTTACTTAAATTTGGAAAGAGGCCATCTTCGAGTTGTGTGCTCACTGCCATATGCCATTCACATCGAGTCTGACCATCATGATACAGTACTTGTGTATCAATCCCGCTAGCTAGCGTCCGCAAGGTCTGGCTGGTCTCATCTCTGGTGCGTGCGTTCGTACGTTTTTCACACCTGACTCACATGTACTCACTCAACACTCGTGGACGTGTTAGAAGTCGATAGGCGCCAGCACAGCTCACGTACACGTAAGAGACTGGAAGGATAGAGAAAGTTTTAGGTCCGACTCCATGAAGAGAGCTCAATTCCCAAGTGACACAGCACCAGCTTCGCTCTCGGTCACTGGAACATCATCCACGTGCCTTCGCCTAGGCACATGTATATCAGGCAACGAGGTGACATTTGCTGTGGGTCCGTCCTCTCCCTTGGCTTGCTTGCGAACTCGATCCTTCGACTGCATTCGAGATTGTCATTTTCACGGACTTGGCTATGGCGACTGGCATCATTGGACCAACATTGGGTGCTACTCAGTTAGCGGCGACGTTATCCGGTGTCCCCTTTGCTGCGGGCGGCGTGATGGTTTTACAGATGATTAACGCAGCTTGTTCGGAAGTCGCGTTGCACAAGGTGAACGACCTCTGAGACGCTATCCGCTTTGGCTAAGACTATTGCCGTCCTCCTTCAATCACTTTCATCTTTGTTATATGGAACAGCAAAAGTCTGCACAGCTGGTAAAGCGGTGCATAACGCTGCTAAACTTCATCAGTGAACAGTCTCCGCTGTTGGCTGGCACCGATGTGATCGCTGCATTCGACGAAGTAGAGGCGTGAGTGCTTCTCCGGTCTAGTCTCTTATCTCAGTTTATTGAATGCGCACTAGTGTTCTATCGAGCGTCCACCGTCGTGTGCAAAAATGGGCAGATTGCGGAAAAGTCAAAAGATTCCGTAAGGGAGTACATCCTACCGAACCGTATTCATCTCTGACGCATGTCTGGCTCGTAGTCCAGCGTGCTCAGATCGCGCGTGACCTGGACAGGTGTTATGCCGAAGTGGACAATGCCATGGAACGGCTGCATGTCAGCTAGGTCCACCTTGATTTGACTCGGCCATAAACTCACGCGTCCATAGGTTGCAAATCCAGTTGCAATATTACGCATGCAGCAACGATCAATAGATATAATGCAGTACCATCAAGCTGACTTGACGGAGAGATTACAACGGCTCGTTATCAGCCCCACAGAAATTGAACGAGCTGTTCAGCAACATTTTTCTGGAGGGAACGCAGCACACGAGCTCATGCGTTTGGGTCAAGAGGTAAGGTTCTGTTCACCACAGCGGGATATGGGTTTCAATCAAATTCTGGTCCAACAGCGCCTCGTAGGGCTTCGCGAAGAGACTCCCGTTCCGTCCACCACAATACTTAGCGATGGTCGGCAGATCGATCAATCTCCTACTTCCTCCCGCCCCCCTTCTCCCATCACAACTGTACAGAACCAGATCGAGCGAGCGCTCCTTGACATTCATAGACTCACTAACATTCCACCCACTATACCCATCTTGAACAATCAGGTCAAAAAGGCGAATTCAACATCCGTTCGTGGTGGTCCTTATAGTCAGGTGTTTGAAGGTCGTTGGCTGGGAGAGAAAAAGGTGAGTTATATATTCCTATTCATGTTGGCGCCATGTCTTACCATATATTTTAGGTGGCATTGAAAACATTGCGAATCCCGGACGAGAATGATCCCAAGTCAAAAAGGTTGCAAACGGTCAGTGTCCCACCCAATAGCATGTTCTGTTCCATCCGTGTTCAATTCACCCATTTACTGTAGCGTTTCGAGCATGAAATCACCGTTTGGTCGAAACTCAAGCACGAGAACGTACTCACAATGTTGGGTATCGTGACCAATATGGGGCCCGTCCATATCGTCAGTCGTCAAGTTGACAAGGTTCCACGACCCACTACTGACCATGCTTGTTCTTAGGTCTCTCCATGGCAATTGGACAATGTCCGGAAGCAAGTGTTTATAGGATATTGGTTCGATAACAATCCAATGACGATCAACAGCTTCCGCTATGATAACCCAAATGTCAATCCTTTAAGGCTGGTAGGTATCCTTGGCTGTCCTCGAGCGACGACTCGTTGACCGCGTCCCCCAGCTCAGTCAAGCTGCCAAAGGTCTTGAGTATCTGCACGACCAACAGATCGTACACGGTCATCGTGAGTCTACGCGCCCTATCCCACACACAACCCCCCCCGTTTACTGACCACGACGCCCTCCCCAGTAAAATGTGTAAGTCTTTGCGCTCACCCTCCTATCGGTTGTTCCGTCCATACTGATCGTCCAACGTCGACACAGACCAACATGCTGGTCTCCGAAGAGGTAAGGAAAACATGGCAGTACTCTCTACTTTGTCCTTTCCCTCGCTCACTCCCCCCTTCTCCACCCCCAAAGGGAATCGTCACGCTCTCTGATTTCGGACTGACCCAGGTCCTCACCGACGTCGTCGGTAAATCAGCCATGGTCATCCTCACGAATATGTCCGCCGTCCGGTGGCATGCCCCGGAGCTCAGCAAGGGCGAGGACACGATGCCGACGATGGCTTCGGATGTTTTTGCGTTCGGCATGAGCGTGCTCGAACTCCTCACGATGAAATCTCCTTACTCGCATCGGAGAAGGGACGTCTCCGTCGCACAGGACCTTGTCCAGGGGGTGTTACCGCCTCGACCAGAGGAGCCCGAGGTAGTGCCTTGGATGTCCGACGAGCTGTGGGAGGCGTTGCACAGGTGTTGGAAGTGGAATCCAGAAGAACGCATGCTAGCCAAGGAGCTGTCGCCGTGCTTGGAACAGGCGGCGGAATCGTTAAGATGACTTTGAGGTTTGCAATGTAGGATATCGACATAGTCTGTGCTTGTGCGTGTACACTGTAGGGTAACACCGAGTTGGTTTGAACTTTTGATACATAGGGCACTGAGATGAAGGCCTGTGCTATTCCATGATCCACCGAATAGACAATCATTTGAGTGATACGAGCATTATGATAATGTGCGGAATCCCGACGGATAACATGCAGAAAAACAAGCGGGGTAAAGTACAGCGGACCAGGGGGTATTCCTGAGAAAAGTAAAGGCCAGCTCTTTGTTTTAAGGAACTCTAGCAACTGGGAAAAGTTCCCCTGAGACGTTGGATAGGAAGGGAAGGTGACTATGGAAGAAGTGAGGAAAACAAATCAATTCAGACCACACCGACCACTTATTTAGTAGCTGTCTGAAGCCAGCCCATAAGCTCCTGCCCGAAAGGTTGTCCCGATGATGATGATGGACGACTCACTGCTAACCCGAGCGTGCGGCTGGAGTATTGAGACGAAAGGCCGTGTGATTGCGATGACCGGTATGTACGGGAACTCGGACCCATCGAGGTCGAGTGGGAGGGAGTGGAAGCAACCCCGTTCGTAAGGGTGCGGGAGGTTCGAGCAGTCAAGGGAGTCGGCGCACTGATCTGTGATTTTTTCGGTGTCTCGGTGACCTTGGAAAGTCGGGAGCTCGTAAGACCCGACGACGACAGCAGAGCTTTCGCTGTAGCGGGCGAAGGACTGATGACTTTGCCACGACGACCAGCCTTGAGGAAAGCGTGTTGCAAAGCTGCCTGGGGTTTCATCCGTCGCTCAGGGTCCCAAACCAAACACCGTGCTATGAAATCCACGAAATCCTCATCTTGGCACCGGAGGACTTGTGCAAGAGACTTGGTCCCAGGTCTCCTTCTGCGGCCCTTGGAGTTCACCACTGGCCGTGGAGCACCATTGTTATCTAGACAATGTGAGTGAACGACCAAAATGCTAATTATACAACATACCAAAGAAAAGCCGTTTGCGGGAGCTGCGGTTGACGAAGTCCTTGTCTGGGGGCCCAAGAACTTCCATAATGCATGACAACTGCTCTTGTTCATTTTCACCCGGGAAGATGGGGAAGCCAGTGTACAGCTCAGCAAGGATGCATCCCAAACTCCACATGTCAATGGCCATGTGATAGTTCATGCCAAGGATGACCTCAGGAGAGCGGTAGAAGCGACTTTGAATGTACGTGTAGACTATGGGAAAGATCAGAGAGAAAAGTGATCAGTCAAGAACTACATACTCTTTTCATGTTCAAAGCAGCTGCTGCCAAAGTCAATGACTTTGATGGCACTCTTAGCGGGATGCTTCAAGAGGACGTTCTGCATGTCATGTTAGATGAGAGTTACAGGCGAGGGATCTCAAAAACACACTTCTGGTTTCAAGTCGCAGTGGACGATCCTGTGGTGGCGCATCAAGCATAAGGACATGATCATCTGGCTTGTGAATCTCCGAATCAACGTAGTGGTGAAGCCGACAAAGCCATTTGCCTTGATCAATTCGTATAAATTGATACTGAGCAGCTCCATCGCGATACACAGATGATTCCGGAAGTAAAAGTGCTCAGTCATCTTGATGACATGGTGCTTCTCTTCTGGATCCTGAGGAATGCTATTCAAACAGGAGTGAGTGTTTACGATCAATGTTACGTACCCATTTCCGAAGGTTATCCAAAATCTTGATCTCCACCAGTGCTTGGTGGTGGAACCTCTTCTTGTTGCGGATGATCTTGATCGCAACAGACTCACCAGTCTGATGGTCCCTGCAATTCAAAACCTGACCGAACGAACCCTTGCCAAGCGTATCCATGATCTCGTAACGGTAAGCAAGATGATCGTTGTTGATAACAAGATAGTCGCCACGCTCGTCGTCGTACCCGAAATTGTTGGCCGAGAAGTCCGGATGAGCCTGTTTCTTCTGGCTCCCTGCACCAACGCAGTACACTTGAGGATAGTTGAGACACTCTTCGCGTTCGTAGGCTGACAAGAATTGTGCTTGTGAACTCCTTAAAAGTTCTACGAGGTGTTGGTGGGTAGGTTTATGTCGGAAAATATTGACGACATACCTTCTGACGGAAGTCCGGGACTCGGGGGTATTGGCTCCGGGAACTTAAGCAGTCCATCCAACTCCTCCTGCGTTGCGCCGGTAGCCATTTTCTTAGCCTGCTGGCGCCGGATATACTGAAGCATCTCTTCGTCCCCGAGTAATTCTTCCTCATCCACTGTGCTTGGGACGGGAGAAGGTGTAGACAAAGAGTGACGGCTCGATGATGGTGTCCCAGATTGAGCACGTTGTGCGCTTGAACTCGCCGTGTTGCTGTTGCTGTTTGATGTGCGTGAAGTTGGTAAGGAGATCTTCGGACTCAAAAGCTTAAGGCTCTTTGAAGGTGAAAGAGCCGAGAAACGGTGATGGTTGTGCGGTGGTTCGCTCGGCTGAGCTGACACGGATGCTGTCGAAGCCACAGAGCCAGTGGAGGCTTTGCGTAACGCACTGAACGAAACCGAGTCACGATTAGATTTACGAGGAATCCCACCTGCAGACGGAGGTCCAGAAGGCTGGCGAAGCACTCTCGAGCTACCCGTCGGAGAAACGCGTATAGACTGACGTCGGGTATGGGCCTCCGCGATCGTTGTCTTTCCACCTTGAATTTCCGCGCCATCCAGCACGCCGAATTCGTTGGTGGTCGTCTCACCAGGTGTAGGTGAGGGATCGGTGGAGGGTGCAGTAACGTTGAGGCTGATGCGCCGACCGACAAGAGTGCTCTGCGCCGAGCTCACTCCTAATCCTGGAGAGCCAGCAGCGGATGTACGACTCGATATACGTGGTATTTTCGTGGGCGTTTCTTTCGGTAAAGAGGACATGGAGTTCAGTAAAACCGACGGTGCGCCGTCTTTTGATTCCTTTGACGCAGTGTACCCGGTGGTTCCAACTGAAGGGGAACCTGCGATGGTGGGCAGCTGGTTCCTGCTACGGAGAGAAGCATCAGACTGCTTCTGCATCGAGCTAACAGTTTGGGAGGTGACGCGAGAGGATGATGTTGTCCTAGTGATAGAAGTCGCAGCTGCGGGTGTGGAAATCGAATTGCTACCAGTCTTGAGGTTGGCAACACGCTGTGCAGTCGTGGCGGGAAGCGCGGTCATCTGCATGGGTGGTAAAGTCACAGCGGTACTGGTCTTTTTCGCGTCCGTAGACGACAACGTCTTGACCGACGTCATTAGTACATCTTCCCGGTAAGACCACGTTCCCCGCTTACCTTGCCTCGCTTGCGACCCATGAGGACCGATATCCTGCTCTCGCTCCGATCTTTTGGATCTTGTTTACTCTTCTCCTTCTCTGCGTCCCGCGCTCGTAAACTATCCCTGGTCTCTTTGCCTGTCCCAGTATCACTTTTATCACCATGTAGACTCCTTCTAGAGGTGGACTTGAGGAGTGATGGCAACCCTAGACTGAGTACGGAAGATTTCTTGTGCGAAGCCGGAGTAGCAGGTACAGTGCGAGCCGAATCCTTGGGAGGCGAACCACTTGCCCTCTGACGATTCTGTGTGGAAGCCGGAGCCGATGGCAGAGTGGGTGAAGTTGATATCGGTGTGACATTTGTGGGTGGAATCTGCATACTTTGCGAAGAGGAACGCCGGAAGAACGGAATTGACGAGGGTGTGAGACGTCTGGATTGATGTCTCCGTGTAGACGAAGCTGGGCTGAGGGGTGCGTTCTGTGGAGCAGACAATCCAGTCGTATTATTACTGCCACTAGAGCCGGTTCCAGGACGGCTAGGCAATCCCCTTTCGCGATCGGGCGTCTTGGCGGAGAGAATAGCGGGCGATCTCGGACCACGGGTAGATCCGACAGAGGAAAGGGACGCGAGGGACGCGGCGGATATCATTGCATCAGGCTGGACAGGCGACCAAGATGCATTCGGAACCACAGGAGGTGAGAGGGCGAGTTCCCTCGACGTGGACTTGCGTAGTTGCTGGCTGAAGCTTTGCATTGAACGCGGACTCAACGGGAAGCTAGCCGTCTTGCTATTTGATAGTAAATGGTCCTTGTCTTTCATCGAGGAGATAGAAGGCGAGCTCGTCAACTTGATGTTTAGCGCGTTAGAGAAACTCCATTTCTTTGAAGGCGTCTTTGTAACAGGTGGCGCAGACTCAGGAGCAGAATGACTTCCTTGATTTGCAGACATGTGAGGGCGAGAAGCGTGAGAGGTTGAAGGTTTCGAGCCCATGGGAACCTCGAGAGAAACCGTGCGATCAACCTCGCTATCATCCGCTCCAGAAGGGGGAAAGGATATGCCGTGCGAAGACTGTGGAGGGGAACGATAATTTGACAAGTCCTTCGGCAATGGAGGAACTGGGGGAACACGATCCTCTTCCAAAGCTTCTGCACTGGCGGCAAGTGATCCAGTACGATCTTTGTACAGCGCGCCATCACCACCAGAATGAACGCTCGAAATGTCACTACCCGCGCTATTACGCCTTCCCTTTCCAACACCTGTAGAATGCCTGCCTGAACCAGAAGGGGCAGAAACAGAGGTCGCACTAGTAGCAGTAGATAAAGATGCCGAATCCCGCGAGCTCGTAGGGGTGCTTGTATAAGTAGTAGAGGAGGCAGATCCGCGTTTAGGAGTGAAGCTAAGGCGCGCACCGATTGACCCATGCTTCTTCGAGGGTTTCTCAGGACCCGAAGAGCTATGATGCTCATCCCCACTCGTGATAGCCCCCGCCCGTGCGTCATGGACGTCTTGGGTAACAACATCTCCAGAAGAACCGAAAACACCAAGCCCTGATGTCGACTGACGAGGTTCCTCCTTTTTCTCTTTTTCCTTGGCGCTACCTCTTCGGCTGATCTTGCCACCCTCATTTCCGACGCCTTCCCAGTGCACACCAGACCGCCCAGTAGTGCTTCCCGGTGTCCCAGGTCGACTCACGCTCGTCCGATTTAAACTACCCACACTCGCACGCGCACGAGCGGTCTTTCCAGACAGCCCGTCTAACTTGCGGAGGGCTTCCGCATGGGCGTCGTCATCCATGCTAGACCAACCTTCTTGAGTCCCACGGAGGAGGGAGTGCGCAACATTTGGTGAAGGGTGGCTATGAGAAGGCTCCTTGTTTGATGAAGAAGAGGGGCGATGGGGCGGGGTTGTACCACTGCCAGCGTGTTTGAGGAACTGGTGGATGGATGTCGTGGAAGGCGAAGGAGGCAAGTGCGAAAAGTCAGTGGTGTGGACGCGCCGGGGATGAGCCACCGAAGCAGGATCAGGTCCGGAGGACGAATCTCCGGCAGAAAGTTGACGTGCATGTGTGTTCCGTTCACGGTCCGCGCGGGGAGGGATCGCAATCGGGGTTGAGTCAGTAGAGGGTGCAGATTTAACTGACGCGTTGGCGGACAGACTGTCCCTGCGACGTTCTCGTATTCTATCACGAGCGCTGGTAGCTGATGCTGTTGACGCAGTACTACGATGCTTACGAAGGGAAGAAGCTTTCTCCTCTTTGGAAACAGGCTGACCGCGATCCTTGGTCGTGGAAACACTGGAACGTTTCAAAAGCAACGATCCCGAGTGATCCAACTCAAACTCGTCAGATGTGCGTTTCTTTGCTTTACGAAGAGGGGTGAGTGGAGTGAAAGAACTTGGGGGCGAGGAAGACACGTCGCTCAAGAGAGACTGCTCGGTTGGTAGGGGCGGAACGACGGGAGAAGGAGGCTCGGGCGATGATAACTTTACACGGTCGAACGGATGTAAAAAATCTGAGCCATGGGGCTGACGAGGGTAGAGAATCTCTTCTCCACCGCTCTCGTCTGCTGTTGAACGTCGAGGACGAATTGTACGTGTCAAGGGTTTAACGTCATGCTGGAAGCGCGAATGTCAACAATTGCCCCAGCAGCGAAGAAAAAAAAAATCAAACCTGGTCCTGGTCATCCAATTCGCCATCGACTGCTTCGATTGTCCATGGACTATCCGGACCATCGGGCTCGACATTTGGGATCACGACTTCGGCACTGTCTTCTTCCCGAAGAACGCCGAGAGCATTATCATCATCGTCGCCCGAATTTTCCTGAGCACGTCGTATGAGCTTGCCCCAGCGGGGGGTAACAAGTTCGCCGACTCCAACGAGGCCGTTTCGGTCAATATTGGCGGGATCCCGTGCGGGCGTCAAAGGCGAGGAATCATTGTGGATGCGGGTCTCCGGGGTGATACTCGGAAGGGTTGGTTCTTGGGCTGGGGAGTCTGACGGCGACTGAGCGCCAAAGTAATATGGATCCAAAGACGAGGTGGATGACCCCGGGCGCGAGTGAGTATCCTGGTCTGCGTCGACCTGCAACGAGTCGTGGGAAGAGGCCGGCTCCGAGATGTGGACGCGGAGCTGGCATGAACGCGCGTCAAGAGAGGATGTGCGGGATGACACGCAAGAACGCACTTGGTTTGGGTGGGCATCGTTGCCACCTGAAGGGACGGGTCCGCTGAGAAGGGGATCTGGGGGATCGACGAGGGGAGTGGTGTCCGGTGGGTGATGAACAGGGAGCGTCAGGGAATCATGGACGTGCTGGCTGTATGCTGCAGAGGGAGCAGACATGCCAGAGCACAAGGGAAACCAACAGGTCGACGAAACGGAGCAAGGGCGTGGTGAAAGAAAAGGGAATAAAAAGGAAAGAAGAAAAAAAGACGAAGTGGTGTTACGTCGACGCTGATGGAGTCGAGGGGCGAGTGGGACAGGAGCTGGTCGTCGTTGGCGGCGACGAGCAAGAGGCGTGGGCAGAGAAAGTCGGGGGGTTGTTGACGGTTATTTGTGCTGCGCCACATGAGGGCCGCGAACCAAGTCTCCGCTAACTCAGACGAAACGAGTTTCCGTTCTCGTTCTCCACGCCTAAACTTGAATAGACAATCAAGTTGAATTTGTAGCTAGAAAGTCGAGTCGAATGTTTGTAGTGGAGATCTGAACTCAGCGCCGAGCCTTGACACTGCTCCGCTTTCTCATCAGCTCCATCAACCGACAGTCCGCCGAGCTCAGCGAAAGTCCCGTCGTCCAACGTCCTCGACGTACGTTCGCCCACAGCGTTACCCTACCCCAACTGACGTCTTTGCAATGTCTTCCACAGCTACGCTTCCCTTCCAGCCCCTCTCCCCTTCCTATATTCCCACCCCCGCGGTACCACCGTCGGCGCGCCCGTTCAAATATCGCCTCTTCGGCTCCCACCACGTGAACCCAACCACAGAACGCGGACGCCCTGAGCCAAGTTTGTCAAACGCGTGTCCGAGCCCCGACAGTCTTTAATCTTGACCGAAATCATACACGAATCGTCAGCTCTTGCATCGCCCTTCATCCCTTCTTCCCGTTCGAAGCCTCTGTCTCTCCATCGTCCTCCCCAATCTCCTCCTACACCCGCCACTCCTCCTTCCTCGCACTTTCACAGCTCAAATCACAGCTCTATCTAGCATCTCCATGTCCTCTGTCGAGCGAAATCAGACGCCCGACGGCGACGACCTCCCGGATTCTCAATCCACCGACCTCCAACCCCAAATGACAGTCCATCCCGTCGGTGGTTACTCAAGCATGCCCATGCACATGTACCCTTTCCCACCCGGTCTCGTGCCTCCCCAGCCCCTCCGTTCAAAGCGCAGGCAAGTGAAGAACGCATGCACAAACTGCCAGAAAGCATGCAAGAAGTGCGACGACGCCCGTCCCTGCCTCCGCTGCGTCAAGTACGGCATCGCTGAAGAGTGCGTTGACTCTCAGCGAAAGGAGAGGAAAAAGGGTGTGAAACGTGGTCCCTACAAGAAGCGCGATGGAAAAGGTGTGTCTTCGTCTTTCTCGCCATTTACGCAACATCCGTATCCCATTCTTTCCATTCTGACTGTGATTGAGGTTGCGCAGGCAACAACGTCGACACTGCCGACGCGCCAGAGCAGCAGAGCATGTCTATTCCACCAGGCATGCCCCCGCCCTCGGCGTCCCCGCCTATGCCCCCTTACATGGCCGCGCCAGTAAGCTATGCGGCGGGATTCTACGGGCAGTTCCCGGCCCCACCCACCCCAAAACCGGGTGAGGCCCCAGCCTATTACCCCCAGTTCTACATCACGCCTGTCCCTCCGCCGAACCACAACGGACATGGACAGGAGGGTGAACAGCAGGGGTACGCGCAGCCGGCGCAATTCTATCCGGCCACGTTTCTCCCGTACGCTCCCCAGCCGTACGGCCCCTACATGGTCCATCCCCATCGTCCCGATGGCCAGATGGCGATGAGCGCGCCTCAATACGCGTCGTTCACGCAATTCTACGGAAAGCCTCCTTCCGCGGGGGGTTCGCATGAGAACGGGAGGAATGATCATGGGGATGAGAACTAGATGAGATGCCGCCGTCTGAACTAGACTGCATCTAATGTTTTTTTTTTTTGGTTATCTCACATGCTCTCCTCGTTAACCATTCACATCGTATGCCTTGTCTTTTTTCTGGCTGTGTATACACCTTGTAGGTTGAATGATGATGCCGTCTCACGACCCATGTCATGCCCGTTGTATATTGTAGTATTACAGCACTGTCGATACCTACTGCCGGCCCAGCAAGCATTGTTGCCTTATCTTACAGCACATTCGTGCGCGCGGTCCGTCCGCTGCTGAAGTAGAAGCGATTTAAAATCCTGGACGGATATGAATGCAATGACGAGAGGCGCTACCAAAAATGTCTCTATCGATACGCTCTACACAGTGCGTAAACCCCAACCCCGCATCACTCTGGGCCGATGTTCCGGATCTCGATCCAGGAAACAAAAAATTCGCTGTTGCGAACCGGAGGGTCGCTGCTTTTGGTCCCTGGCTCCACTGCTCAGCGGCGTTGCCAGGACCCTGCACCGCTATTCTCCTACACGTGAGTTCGTGAAAATTGTACACTCGACATTTTTCTGGGCGGAGATGGAGCTGATATCTATATTATGTACATGTATTACTTTCCGGCACGGCTGCAGAGAATAATTATGAAATTTACCTG
>JBBPRI010000200.1:0-34256 GCA_038092955.1 Boletus pseudo-olivaceus | reverse complement strand
GGTGGTCAGCCCACCCAACAACTGTCTTGCTCTTACCAGAGGTGATTAGGCCTAAGGTCCCTAGGCAGGTTTTCACGCTCGACGATGAGAGCCCCGGCGCAGATTAGGCACACAAGATTGACAGGCTCTTGCCCTGCAGGTTTTCTGTGACAAGTCCCGTTCGCGTCTTCGATACGCTCGGTGACAGAGGTGTGACGTCATACGCACGCTCAGTAGGAGTTTGCTACGCCCACGCGTAACATGATGTAATCTCCAAAAGCAGTGAGAAAAGAAGGAATATATTCACAGTGGTGCAGGATCATGGTTGATCTCAAATATGGCCAGGGATATAATATTGGGGGTGCTATGGTGTCATTATGAGCACTTAACATAGTGGGTTTATCTATTTAATTACTCTGCGATTTGAGGTTTTCTGATTATCATTGATGTGTTCATAGCAGCTGCAGGAGTGAAGATGTCCAGGGGGTGTCAGTGGATGGAATGTCTGCTGGGGTGATATCTACATAGTACCCACCGGGGGTCCGGCCTGAAGTTCCGCGATAGTCCGCAAATCAACATTTTGTATCAGACTGTCAGATATATTGGCGATTTTATGACTCCACATTACCATAAAGGGTAATATACGCGGAATGTCATGTGACCATGGGAAAGTTGGCTTTCAGGTAAAAAAAGAATTAGGATGATTGGACCACGGGAAGGGTGGCCAAATTGCAAAACAAAATGATCAAACCAATGGACCATTGGTTTCAGGTGCTTGCTAATAGTACACTTTTTGTACACTTTTTTGAGCACTTTTCCTACACTTTTCTTACACTTTGTCTACACTTTCTTGTCCATGTTGGTGGACTCTTTGTATGCTTTTTTGTACACTTTGACTACACTTTTCCTTCACTGTGACTACATTAAGATTAAGTCTATGAAAGTCTACCAAAAATTGTACAAAAAAGCATACCAAAGTGTATCATGTGTACTAAATGTGTGGAAGTTATGAAAGTGCAGCAAAGTTTACAAGGTGTAGCTATACAGTATTTGTGCAATATCTCAGTCTTTGTGGATGGCTGTGGACAAATAAGGGATTGTTGTGATGCTTACATAAGCAAAAACTCCGTGCACTATGTGGCTGTCCCAGGATGGCCACCCAGAGACAGGACGGGCTGTGGCTGTGCAGTGTGTCCAGTATGCCAGTGGCTGTCCTGTGCAGCATGTCTAGTACGCCAGTGGCCGTCCTGGGATGGCCATACAGAGACAGGATGGGCTATGGCTGTGCAGTATATATAGTGTGCACAGTGGCCATCCCGGGACAGCCAGGTCAATGTTATAGAATGGGGTAATAACATATTAATACAGAAGGGTACTCCCAGGAAGGACACAATACAGTACATAAGTGTATTCAGATAATGTATAAACCCTAGGATGGGGGTCATATGTCGCTAGATATCGACCTAGAAAGCCTCATAACCAGTAGAATAGCAAGGTTTCACTGGGGTAGAACCACCCTTTTACAAATGTCATGACCTGAAATCAGCACAACCATCCAGCCAGGCTTCCATGATCTTGCAACATATTATAGAATATAACAAGCACACTTCATGACCATCATCAAAAAAGGAAAAGAAAACAAGAAGGAAAAAAAATCAGAAGGGAAAAACATTAGATTACCTGATAGCCTCGCTCAAGTACTTTGGGATAGTAAGTATATCATCGTAACGAGAAGTCAGGGGAAAAAAAGCGTTGGTAGTTTGGAGGGAAAAAGGGGATGGTGTCGCTATAGATACCGCTCTCCCGCCATGCGTGAGATACATAGTTGAGATAAACAGAAAAAGATCAGGAAAAAGATCATTGATCAACGTGACGACAATTAGTATGGCTATGGTTTGGAATATGTGGAGAGGACGTCAGGGCGTAGAGGGGGTACAAAATCAAGAAAGGAAAACGATTCGTCAGTACAGCCTAGGAACACATCAGATCTCAGAATGTGTTGAAAATCGCATACTGTCCGACATGAGCGCCGCCGCACCGTTGATATGCAACGTCCCACCCGCCCTGTCGCTCCGTGCCAGCAAGTCGTTCCAAATATCTGCCTTTTCCCGCTCGCTCAACGGCGGTCCGCGCGGCGCGTCCAGTTCTCGGAACATGAGCTGCGTGCTTGTGTGTGGGGACCCGCCCCGGTCTGCTTGTCCTTGTCCTTGTGATCGTCTGGGTTCGGGGGAGAATCGTGCGGTCATGTCACTCTGCGCACTCGGCACTCGGTCCATCTGTCGGACACCCCCACCCCCACCATCCATCTGTTTAATCACCATCGAATGCGAAGGCGAACTTGCCATGCTCCCACCCACTCCACGTTTCGAATTCCTTGGTGGTCTCGGCGGCGGAGACAACGACACGGTCCCATCTTCCATCCGTGACCCTCCACGACCAAGTCCGCGGTCTTGATACGACGCACGCGCACTCCCAGAAGCAGACGCGGCCACAGAAGAGGGTCTCGATGAGTCAGACGAAGGTGATTCGCCGGAACACGTCTGACGACGTGGCGAAGGCAATGGCATACAGTCACCCTCGGCATCCTCGACCGTTCGTATACCGGCAGGAACAGAGATCGACCGACGGGGTGATCGCGACACTGGCACCGACGAGGTGCCGGGTTCACCACTTTCGACGTGGTCGTCAGCTAAACGCAGCTGTTCACGTGGTGTGATGATGTGCTGATCGAACACGGTCACAGCCTCACCATAAGAGGACAGCGAGGAGCGGGTTGAATGAGCCTTGTGAAAGAACTGTGTAGATGCGACGTCGGATGAATTAGGAGAAGAGGAGGCGGTTGCTACACTTGGTCGAGGGACAGCAATGTTTTTCGGGACCGTAGACGTCCGGGTGTGGTCCTTGTCCCGTAAAGACGATGATGGCTGGTGGCGTGACGGCGACAGAGGCCCGTTGCTGCGTTCATCTTTGTTCACCTTCTCCAGATGCTCCTTTGGAATAGCAGGCACGGGCGGAACGACCTTGTCAGACTGGAATCGATCCCGTAGACCTCCCGTGCTAATCCGCCGCATCAATCGCCACAGTTTACCGCCCTCACTTCCGTCCCCCTTCTCAGACCCGGACCCTGCATGACCTTCAATCGGACTTGCCCATGCACCGCCCCCCGCGTTCGGCACACCATCGATGGATCGCCCTGTAGACCGCGTACCTGACTTGTCAACTGCCCACATCTCCTGGAGACTGGGCCGCCCTCTCGAATGCCCTCTGTCATGCGAAGGCGATTCCTCCGACCTCACAACACCTCCTTTGACCTTTCGCCATCGACTCGAGACCTTGCGTGTGATACTGCGACCAACCGTGTCGGGCATAGGCGGGTGGTGCGAAGACACGGTCTGCGACATGGCCCAGGTGGATTGATCCGCTCCGAACTTGCTTGATCGATCCTCTGAACTGCCCGCTTGCATGCCACGTCCCGACAACGAGCCAAATACAGTGTAGTAAGGCGTTGGCGAGTGCTCCGAGTGATCTTGATCATACCTACCATCGAAGGACGCACTGGAGCTCATGCGGTCCTCGATCGATAGTTTGGGGGGGCTGGTGTCGTCGCAATGAAGTACCTGTTGTTTATAGGCCTCGACAACCGCACCGGCTGCAGTCAGTGGGAAAGGTATTCCGCTTTGGCGGGACATGCCCTCTTTGGGTGGTAGACACCTACGATCTGCATCGCCTTCATGTGCACATGAGGGACTGGACATACCCCGCTGGTGTCCTTGGAAATGCTTGGCAGAGCCGCTCGGACGGCGTCTCAGCACATTTCGCGTTTTAGGTTCCCTTCCACGCCCTGGGGGGAGGGTAACATTTTGGACCAGGACATCGAGACTCTCTTGACTCGTTGGTGGACCACTGCTCGTTCTGGAACTGCAGAATTTGGCAACCGCTTCACTCGCGTATCGACGGTGTGCATCTGAAGGTGCATCAGAATTGCAACCAGGGCTAGGCATGGCAGGGGCGACGCTGCCCGAGATCTCCAGATCTGGTGGGCGAGATTTCTGAGGTGTCAAGGGCCATTTGCCGGCGGAAGAGAGGACATGAAACGGACGAGAAGACGCTTCACCACCCGAAGGCATGGTCGCAGCTGAATTGAAGGAGAAGCGAGATGGGGATGGGACGGCGGATCTGGAGAGGAGGTTTTTAATGTTTATAGTCAGTCGTGAGTGGGACCGAGTGTGGTGGTCGACTGAGCTGTTGTCAGCGGCACTGGCGGTTTGGGATGCGAGTGGAGAATGGGGTGCGGTCGAAGGCCGATCTGAGAAGTGACGAGAAGGGTATCTGCGAGACATTCGTGGTGCGGAAGCTTGAGAGTCTGATTCGGTCGTGGATCGGGACCGGGGGGAAACGGGATGAGAAGAGGTGGACGAGGCTGATCCGTGCATGGGAGAATACGCAGAAGAAGGCCCGGAGGTCAACAAACCAAAGTCGGATTGATAGTTTGATTCTGTGTTGGGCACTGATTCGGATGTTGCGGATGACAGGGATCCCGGAAAAGGGCTGCTGTACCCGGTGGAGGGGGAGGTCATGGGCGTAGACTGGGCACTTGTCGTGTAGGAGGCGTGTGTGGGAACTGATGGGGTGGGTAGATCATCGTGATAGGAGCTTGTCATTGCCAACGACTGGGAAGATATGCTGAGGTCGCGGACACGACGCTGGAAGAATCTGCGGGGTCTGCTTTTAGTGGAGGAGCGGTCGTCGGTGGAGCGTGATGCACTGCGCGGGCGCGGATTCGGATCTCTCGGCGCAGCAAACATGGTGATCTAAGTGAACAATGTGAGTGAATTGGCGTAGGATGCAAGGGGAAGCTGAGACGGACAATTGGAAGTGCGAGGTTGGAAAGTGCGTATACCTAAACACGGTTGACCTGCAATGGCCTGGACAGATAAGACGATCGTGCGAGCACGGAGGAAATGCGGAGACATACATAATACTCGCAAGGGTAGCGATGGACAATCTGTAGATGAACAAAAAAAAAAAGCAAGGCAGGAAACTGGTTCTTGAATGGTTTGGTAGTAGGAACAGCGCTGAAAACGGGGCAAACAGAGATACAACAGAGTACGTAGCGAGTGCGCCGGAGCCAAAATAGAGTTACTTCCGGGGGAGGCAGAGAGCCAGGGTCAACCGAACAGCACTTGGCGCGTGATCGGGATCAATGATATGATTGTTAAAAGCCAAAAGGGGAGGAGCGATGCTAGTACGTCGCGACGAATGTGTGGAGATAAAACTGGGGGGTTATGCGTTAAAAAAGAGGGGAGAGTATATTAGTAAGGAGTGTGGGATCAGAAAAGATCAGAGTACGCTGGATCAAAAGCGTGAATGAACGGGTTGCGGGGCAACAGGTCACACGAACCTCTGCATACACCGATTGGAAATTCTGCAAGGGGAACGGTGCTCCGAAAGCTGACCAGAGAACGGCTGGAGGAAGCGAGTTAGCGCAGAGAACAGCGCAGACAGGGGGAAAGCGGGTGGGACACGAACGAACATGATACTCACGCAAACCAGTCGAGGTGGAGGAAAGAAAGCGACAGGAACGAGGAATTTTAGTATGTCTGTGTATCTTTTTTGTCCTATTCTTCTTTTTTTTTGTTTTTTTCGTATGTTTTGAAAGAAAGTCGGTGATGGAGAACAAATCTGACACGGAGCAGGTCTGGGCCGATTCCTGGACCTGACTCAGCGGCTTGGTTACGAATTCCCATTTGGGGTTATCAGTTGCCGATTTTTCACTGCGGCGTATTATCGCCTCGTTCCCAACGGCACAGGCGACGAACTGAATGACTACGCTAGTCCTAATCCACCCAACCTGTACTGGCAGGAATTGCTGTCCCAATATTTCAACCCGCCCACATCGCTCAGCGCTCATCCATCGCTCCTCTCTTCCCCACTTTTCTTGCTCTCCCAGCCATGTCCGTGCCCGTCGACATCACCCCGGATCATCCTTTACACCAGCAGCCGACAATTGGATTGATCGGCATGGGTGCCATGGGCACCATGTACGCCAAACATCTTTCTGACGCCGGCTGGAAAAAGTACTTCCCATCTTCCCATCTCTCCCTCTATCTAACATTCCCTGTCCCCGAAAGAATTAGCATTTGTGATCGTCCCGAAAAATATGACTCATTAAACCACACGTACAAAGGTCTCATGTCTCATCTCAGTTCCAACCCGACACATCCCTTCTCACGACCCTCTACTTAGACGTCCCCGGAATCACTGTCCATCGAGATGGCCACGCCGTGTCCCGGATCTCCGACCTCATCGTGTACTCCGTGGAAGCCGAATATATCGATCGCGTAGTACAAGAATATGGGCCCTGTGAGTATATTGCCACTACCTCTCCCCTCGTGTCTTGGTACTATCACTCACCATGCCACGCCTACCCTTCCATGGGAATCAATCTCACTTTTAGCAACGAAAGTTGGCGCCATTGTCTCTGGCCAGACCTCCGTCAAAGCGCCCGAAAAAGCTGCCTTTGACACCTATCTCCCGACAGATGTCCATATCGTCTCGGTACACTCACTCCACGGACCCACTGTTTCCCCCGCCGGTCAACCCTTCGTGCGTCCTTGATTACCCCCCCGCTCGCGTCATCGTTTACCCCTGATTCACATCTTATCTCATCGTCATCTAGGTCATCATCAAGCACCGTGCCTCGGATGAAAGCGTCCGTCTCGTCGAGAACATATTCAAGTGCTTCAAACCCCGTTATGTCTACCTCACTTACGAGGATCACGACCTTGTCACCGCCAATGTCCAAGCAGTCACTCATGCTGCTTTCCTTACGTACGTCTCTTCCTTTCCATGGCGACCGACAAATCCTCATGGCTCTCCCACTAGCATGGGTACAGCATGGGCTGCCCAGAGCTCATATCCCTGGGAGCATGGCCAGTATGTTGGGGGTATCGAAACCGTCAAGGTCAACATTATGCTTCGGATTTATGCCAACAAATGGCACGTCTACGCCGGCCTCGCTATCCTAAATCCCTCTGCCAAGATTCAAATCGACACTTACGCCTCTAGCGCCACCGACCTATTCAAACTCATGCTCGCTGGGGACCATGCTGGTCTCCGACAGCGTATCTACACCGCCCGCGAGAAAGTCTTTGGGACCAAGCAAACCGAGGAAGGTGGATCAACGCCCATCTTCCTTACCGAGGACGTCCTGGACCAGTTTACTATCGGAGGGAAATTCAAGCGCGGTAGGTCCTCGCCCACGGGAGCCACCGCACCCCGAACCAACTCCCATCTCGCACTACTTGCGATGGTGGATTGTTGGGCTCGTCTCTCGATCCAACCGTTTGACCATCTTGCGCTCGCAGCGACGCCCGTGTTCCGGTTGTGGATTGGCGTAGCAGAGTACCTCTTTCGTTCGGTGTCGCGTTTGGATGCGGCGCTCTATGCGGCATTGTACGATGTGACGCACCGATCGGACGATTTGGAGTTTGTCGTTGCGGCCCGGGGATGGAGTCAGTGCGTCGCGTTTGGCAACTTTGAGCTGTACAAGGATAAGTTTACGCAGACGTCTGCGTTCTTTGAGTCAAGGTTTCAGGAGGCGAACAGGATTGGTGGGGCAATGATTAAGGCGATCGTCGAGAGCAATACCACGACGAATTAAATCCATAGAGTGGTCTTGTGTATGACATCTCGATCTTATTACCCCGACAGGCCTCGGCAAGGGGTCTGTTGTAGAAATGGCGAGGGGTTGCCGTGTGAATTCTATCAATCGGAGTGTGAATAGGCGTCCCGTGTGAACATGTGACCGTCGGGCTCTCAATATCGGTCGAGGTCCTAGGGTGGCGATGCACCCCTTGCTATGACGATTCTACCAATCGACCGGCTCTACGACACTTGTCACTGCCATGCCTCTGTCCAGGTCTTCGACTCGGACGAGCGGCCCCTCCTCTTCTTCGATCACACACCCGTTTCAAAATGCGACTGGCCTTCTAGTCGTCATCCCAGACAAGATCGACGTCGAGGAGGAATCCCGCTTTTACGACGAACTTTACGATGTGCGTATCCGTCGAGTCCTTCCGGGAAGACCGAGTCTGAAAAATGACCCTGGATCGCAGGAACCAGACGGCCGTGCATCATGTGCCTCGATCCATATTTCCCAAGGTCCTCCGTCGGTCTTTTCGCATGACATATGGCTCGGTGATAACTCGGGTGAGAGCCGTGCGTTTGCGAGGGACGTCCAGATCGGTGGCTGGACCAACGTCGGTGACAAGCTGGGTGGCGCGTACGTCGGTACGTCTTCCTTTCCACATGTGGTCGGTTCGTGTTGGGATTGAAAGGCATGTGGATATGGGACAGTGTACGACTGCGCCATACGAACAAAAGAGGTCGGTCCTACCACCCACCCACTCTTGCCCCACCATCCTCATGCTACCTGGCAAACTTGCAGAGCACGACGATACACGCACATAAACGATATAGTGCCTTTGTCGAACTCTATCAAGCACTCCGGCAGAGTTTACCCGTACGATCCCATCCCATCCTCTCTCTTCTCCCGACTCCGATTCACATCATGAACACCCACAGCCCCACCAACAACACTTTGTCCCCGCGCTTCCCCCAAAATCACCCCTTTCACGTTACCGACCTGCGTTTCTAGACCAGCGACGACGACAACTGCAGCATTGGCTTTCCGCAGTCTTACTGCATCCCGAAATCGGGGCATGTCAGGCGGTGAGGTGGTGGGTCATGGATTAATCCCTCGACGTTGGGCGTCGAGCATGTGAACGCTTTTTTTATTCCTTTTTTATAATGTCGAGTGGCAGTGAACACGTTTATCTTGGTTTTATGTTCTTATATCGTACAGTACTTTGATGTGCCCTGGAAGGAATAGTGAGGCGGGATATATGTTGTGTTTCTACAGACCTTGCGTACGCTCCGTTGTCCGATCATCCAAATCGTTGGGGCTCCGTGAATTTGATGTGACTGATCTACCATGCCTGGACGACCTCGATCCTGAATCGTCCCTCCGGAGCGCTAGCCAAGAATTCGTTCTCGCCCAGGTGTTAGCGATCGCTGCACGCATTTCGATAGACTCGGAAACGGATCACTTCCTCACGTACAATCGGTCGTAAGGTTGGGACCACCAAAGAAAACATGCATCATGCGTCATCTCTTACCAGTATGCATCACGACTCCATCGTACAGGAGCGCTCTTTCAAGTACTCGACGTCGCTGCGATGTATATCCCTGGAATGTCACGAGCTAGCACGAGTCGGTGGGTCGTCGTGTGCTCCATCGTCGACCATTGCTACATGATCTCGTCGTTGGCGCTCGATGAACTTGGTGGCTTGCTCGAGTGATCTACGGACGACCATCTGGATTCTGCGAGCCCTCGGGCGTCTCTTGCACATTTGACGGGGGGGGGGAAACGGATTCTGAATGTCCGTCCTGATGCCTGCACCATACTTGCCTATAGGCAAGTCATGATCATAACCACGAACGCCACCAAAGACGCACCGCGACCGTCGCACGTCACGTGCATCACGTCCAGAGTGCAAATTCTGTGTTTCGTGGGTCCCGCTCAGTTGTAACGTTCAGCTACCCACCTCCCCGAAAGAAAAAGGAGCGCTCTCGTTAAGCTATAATGGTCCTATAATAGTGGGGTACCGTACATATGCAAATCCAGGGTAAATGGGATCGTTTTTTCTTGGAGCACTTTCGGGTCTTGACGTCGTTACCAACCCCATCCAAATGCAGTACACGTTCATGTACTGTGTCGCTGCCACTAGTCGATGGGTCGGCAACTTTGGTTCCGCGACTAAACCGGAACAGGTCCAGGTCTGAGAGAGTGACGCCGAATTCCACAGCAGAAAAAGAAATCAATGACGTACCATCGACGCGGTGCTCCGAAGTAACCTTCGTCTCCACACCATGCACGGTACCAGACGGTACCCTCCAGAGTTGGTCCGTGTCGCCAACGTTGGGTCTTCACATGTGATTACCGTCTCACTTGCGTCCCAACTCGAGTCAGTACAGAGTAAACGGCAAATACCGCGAGCACACCGTACTCCCTTGTCCTACCTTCCCCGACCATGGCCTCGAACGGCCGCCGATATAAACTGGTGGTCGCCTGCGACCCCACAAGCGAGCGCAGTCCCCTGTTTCACTGCAATACTACACCATTGCAACCCTCGGTCCTCCAGCCACCATCCATTTTGAGCTGTTGCGAACAAGTCACTTGCTTGGCTGTCAGGAACCTTGTGCTACGCCTAACGGAACCTTTTCACACTAGATCAGTGGTAAAGCTGCCGGTGCCGCGATAGGTGTGGGAGAAAAAGCTGGACGCTTGGATGTGACTGTCCGTTTCGCCGTCGGTGCGGTGCAGATGCCACAAACGTCAACAACATTGCCAAGACATGCAGCAGCATGGGTACTTAGGGGTTAGCGTTTTCACTTTCGTTACGTTGGAGTGGTGTATGAGGTCTAGAGTCGTGGTGTAGGTAACGGGAGAGGTCTTGGTTACCCGCGACTGAGGCTACGGCGCTTGGTCGGCGCACGGGGCAAGGTAGATCTTTTGAAATGTACGCAATCAGATGGGAGACACGAGTCGGAGATTGCGATCGTAATAGTACCATGGGCGTTTGGAGCCGCAGCAGGTTGCACTGATTACTGCGACTTGGACATGCTGGGAGCGAAAGTCGCCGCAACGTCATGGCAACGTCGAAATTCACTGTGGATGCTCTTTGTGAGGGTTGCCAACGACGAGATCCGCCCGACGAGAAAGGACAAGATGAGTAAAATGGAACAAGCTATGTGTTACCTGCGACCAGAAGCCTGAGGGGGCCGCAAGAAAGACGGTTGGCTGGTTGGTGCTAGTAATATAATCGGATGCCATGAGATGGAATGCAGCGTGAGGAATGTGATGCTCCAATTAGAATGCAAAGACTACGGTCCATGACGAGATCCCTTGGCAAGGTTTACATGGTCGTAGCGCGGGAGAAGGAACGTGTATGTCCCTTAGAGAGCTTCGCCACGTGGATACCCACTTGAAACCCTTCGCGGGATGTGAGTTGGCCGACATACCGCGGTAAACGAAGAAGTACCTCCGGGATTTTGATACCGAATTGTTTAGTGGCTCGTACACAGAGAGACACGGGGGGTTTGAACGCACTAGTCTCCAGCTTTGCTTCTGACCCGAAGTAGATAACGCGATTCCCTGACACCATCAACATGGAAGGGCGGTATCTCGAAACTCGTGTAGTTGTCGACGAACACGAGGGCTATATGAATGGTGTATACTTGCGTCTCACGTCCATCTATCGCGGTAGTAATTAAGTCACCAGAGGGCGGCCCGTCCGAGAATGGTACAAGTGTGCATTCTCACTAGGCATCTGTATGACCGTGAAGTGTTTTGGTTACGGTTTCAGTGGTGTTGATCATGAGAAGGAGAGTCAGTTCATAAGTTGAGAAATAAGCTTGTGACACTTAATTCACTGCACTAAGTGGAACATAACACGTGTTGGGGACACTCGTGCACCACCCAATGTCCGTGCCAATAGATGAACGCGCGAGTCAAGTGATTGAGAGCACAGCAACGACTCCTGAGACGTTCTAGATTGTAAACAGGTCTGGGCTGCAAATGGCCATTATCAGCCATCGGGAACGATCTTTCAAACCTTTACCTACGAGTCACTCAGAAAAGCCCCGAAAACGAGAAGGCGCGCTAGGTGAAACCCTTGTGCAAGTGCGGTTAGGGTCCACACTGAAGTGCGAAACATCGAAGAACTTGCGTAGAGTTGGCGGGGATTGGAAAACAATCGGCCCCCGAAGTGCGGCGGAAGTCCCCGATTGTATCAGTAAATTTATCGCGTTCTACCCAACCTTGATGGAACGTCACTGTCGGCACAGTACATCGCCAACGTCGCAGAACGTTTAGACAGCTACTCGTCAGGGCCACCGAGGAGGAGACGACACATTCCAAAGGAAGCGACAGATCAATATAGGTGTGCGTTACTCCGTACTACCAAGTTCGTGGCGCCCGAAGTGCATCACCACATCATGTATCATGCTTATGGGGGAAAAGACGAATCTAAGCTTGTCCCCCTCGTCCTTCTTGCCCCCCATTTCCGTCGCTCTCAGTGTTCCAAACCTTTCCGCAACCCACCCACTGTCTACATCTACATGATTCCGGCGTGGCGTGATCCTCTTGCACCACTCCCTCAAGCCTGCGTATCGTCCGCTGGCAGCACCTCTCGATACGATCCGGATCTCTCATCGCTGAGTGAAGTCACTGTTTGACTCGCCCACCAGAGACGCGTCACGATAGCCACCGTGACCGATACATTCAGAATGATGTTGAGTGCCCATGCGGACACGGCGAGGGAGGCCACGACAGAACCATGCAAGCCAACACTTGGGTTCGTGAATGTACCCAAGGCGGCGTGTGAAGTATTCAGCGCAGTCCACGAACTCATGCAGGCGGCCTCTTATGATCTGTAGGGCAATCACAGTAAAGGGTTTTACCACAGATGATATTAATGATCATCGCCTACAAGACAGGTTGGCGGCCTCCAATCGTGCGTGAAAACTTTATGAAGTCACCAAATCTCATTGAATCAAGTGCGCATCTCAGTACCTGCACCATTGCAGCCATCTTGAACTTACTAGAATAAAGTCTTGGATGAACACCTTTATTGCTCCGTTGAGCATAACTTGATGTACTAGGATACAAGCGTTGCGTACCAGAGCATATATGTTGTTCTTGGGTACGTTCAATATGTTGGTGTCACAGTCGAGCGATATGTCGTAGAGTAGTCGGGCACATCAGTTGACGCGTAGGCGAACACCTCGAAAAGTCGTTGTAGAGACGCCTCAATATGAACAGTGCAGAGAAGAAAGAGTATCGTGGACATCACTAGAAGTACCCTATCAGTTCCACACAATCATTGATGTGCTAGCCATGTGGGATGACCTTGAACCTACCAACGCAGATTAGGAATCTTCCCATACACAGTCCGTACACGACACAATTGCAAGTTCATCAGTACCATGAGAAGAGTTCATTGCAGACACCCGAATCTGACACCTGCGGGTATGCGAGTATCAACAGGATATACTCGGCAGAGATAATGCAAGGCATACCGCACAACACGGTCTCGATCCATATCCCGATCATCGATAGTTTGCCTATGAGAGGAAGCGCGACATTAGTGATCGCCACATTGTCCCAACCAATGGCGCGCACACGACCGGATGCATCTGTTTAATATTCTTCGGGGGCAAGTGAACTTCTGAGCTTCGACGGTTGCGTCGCACTAAGATGACCTATCAAAAGTCGACTCGATCCACTTTTCTCATGTGCATTCCCTTGCTGTCATGCCTCCTGTACTTAGGGCTGAGCATAGTGATTGGCAGATGCCACCGCAGATCCGTTTGGGACGACGCTGTGTTCCAACTATATCAGCGCCATCAGCGTCCTCTGATCATGGCATACTCCACAGTCACAGACGAGTTGTTGTGAGTCACACCAGCATCGAAGCACGTCAACGAGAATGGGTGTTCTGGAAATAATGAACGTCCGTGAACTGACATATTTGGGTTCAGTATACATGGCCATGACATGATGGTCAAGTTCACAGCAGTGTTTTGTCTTGGGGTATGCCACACTCCCGTATGCACCACACCGCGATCACGGTCAGTTACTTCGCATGCCGAAATCTCGGATAGTTACTCTGCTTCCTGCTGAGCTATAGCCTATGAGGTAATGAGAGGGAAATGCAGAATAACACGAAGAGAAACCAATTGCTGGGAATATGACCTGATAATAATGAGACTCCAGCAATCGCCACAGAAAAAGGAGCCGTACTAACTTGAATATTTAATTGGCATCATGCTTGGAGTGACGTAGCGAGACGTCAGAGCCACTTGGCCATCCTCTGCAAGCGTGGTGCAGTCAGTATACGTGCAGCCCACAATGCGAGGCACGCGCAAAGCAAGGGAGTTATTGCACATAAACGAACTGTAATATCATGACCTTTGTTTGCTGGTTTTCTAACACTGATCGGACTCTGTGGCCACACCTTGCTGCATAGCAGCCAACCAGCAGCACGGGAAATCCGTGAGGGAACCTGAACAAGATTTATGTGAATAGTTGAACGATTAGAACTAACTTACAGGACATCCAGTGTACCACATTGCCCCAGAAGATGAGACAAGCCTGTGTTTATTCGTGCGTGTACCGTGAGTGATCAGCGTGGAGTCAGCGGCAACCCTCTTGCATTCACCGAACGGTTGGCGGCGATCCCGGAAGCGCGCGTCTGCTTGTCCACTTGTGTTCTGTAAAGGAAAACACGTTGGGACGGTTATGCGTTCAACAACAATAGTTGATCGACCATATCATGAAGTCGTGGGAGTGGGCCGAGGTCGTCACTTGCTGTATCCCAGGACTCGGTCCATCAATGCATGAATCCAAGCCGCTCAGTTCTGGAAGGTTCCATTGTTGGTATCCGTAATCTCGAGCGTGGCAGTCTTCGCGCAGACCGTCACGTTCGAAGGATTTGCTGAAACGACCGACTCGGAGAGAGCGAGTCGACGACTCGAGTCACATCGTGTCGCACAGTCGACGCCCAGTGATTCTGCCTCTGCGCGCAATCCCGTAACAAGAATTTCCGTCTCTGAATCAGCATCTGTGGGAGGTCGGGAGGTCACCAGGTGCGAGGTCATGTACAAGCGGTCGGACTCTGACTTTCCCTGACGCAAAAGCTTGGGCGCAGCGCAACTAACCTGACATGAACATTTACGACGATGGGGAACCCCCCTCATCGTCGCGCTATCGACGCTATTCGAGTACAGGTAACTTCCCGAAAGCGAGGTCACGTTGCCGTTCAGACATGAAGGGTATTGAAGTGCTCGCCAAGAAAACAAAGTAATGCAATGATAAAGTTCGCAGCTCACTGGCCCACTCCTATTGGCAGCGACGCGTTATCTTTGGACGGCGTCATCAAATGTTCGGCAACAAGGTTGACGCAGATCATTGATCATATGATGGCTCGAAGAACTCCATCCGACCGCGTAGCCCATCTACCTCAATGGTTTCCGTTACTCTTTGCTCTCCCGGCGTCAAGAATCCAAGCAATTTTGACGTCAAAGTTGGCTCTCGAGTCCGCTAACCATTATCTATGAGACAAGGATCTCGGGCTGGTCGTCCCTCTCGCAGTCGTTTGTGCAATCTGTGCCAAGGCGCCATTCCGGTCCAAAGCCACGGCCGTGGCGCAAGCGCAGAGACGACAAAGAGCACGTTCATCGGTGCGTGTCTGCGTCGTCATTGAGTACGTGTACCCCTTTCCATCGTCTATTCAGAGATGCGTTTACGCACACGATGAATAAAAACTCGACCGCAGTGGTGGTCCCCCCGTTCGCTGGCCGGTTGTGGGCACCATCTGGCGGTCAAGGAACGGATTTGGCTAGAGCGACGGGCATCACCTGGGAGAACGCGACATGATGCTCGGGGACGGAAGAACGATCGCACACGAGCCGTGCTCAAAATCCTCGCTCGTGCACGACGTGGGTTCCGCGCGTAGGCGCGTACCAACGATATATACTGACTGGAATCTCCAGCATGAGGCAATGCCTCGGTTCGGCCATGCGCACCGTACCCGCGGACCGGACACACTGGCACGATGTGCTGCTCTCCAAGTCATGCTCCTGCCACGCGCCGTCACGGTTTCCCTGTCTGCAGAAGAAAGAGCGAGGGACGGTGTACATGGCCGGCTACGCTACCAGTACGCTTCCGCAACACACCTTCTCCACTCGTCGTCCTCTTGAGGTGCTCGGTCCTACGCGCAACCTGCCACCTTGCCTAGTGTTCTCGTTCGATCCGGTTCTAGGTTCGCTGGCGGCGGAAGGGACCTATGTCTGGGGCGCATCAAGGCATACCCTGTATGGCATGCCTGCGGCGAAGTATGGCACGACTACCACCTTCCTGCTAACATTCATTTTTATCCATCGTTGGCGTTCGGAGGACGTGACACTGTGCCATCCCCTTCCCCCGTGGTCTGTGCCATCCCCCGTGGTCTAACCCGTACAGGTTGAAACACTCTTCGAACAGTCAAAATTGCTCACTTCCCTCGCATACATCAAAACCAAGTTGGGGCGACTCTAGGAAAAAAAAATCTTATGTATAAACGACGACTATAACGTATTAGAGACTGCAACACCGTATCCCCTCATCCACCAAGGACGAGGGGACAGGCGCATCTACACTATCGAGGAGACAACGAGATAGATATTATATATGAAACGAGTTGAACAAATGCCAGAATGAAAGGTATGACTATAATAGTGTTTTGTAAAATCGAATCACACAACGGAGTAAAAAAATGTCAAGTGAGCACGAAGAACGAACCCAAACTAGAGAAACAGAAGGGGATAAATGACAACCAAGCGACGACAACAAGCCTATATGCACATGAAAGCATGTTTTCAAAAAAAGAGAAATCATAGATAATAGCCAAGCAACAGCATGTGTGTGAATTTGGGGTAGATGGGACCGCTCAGCATAATATTAATGTCCCGCTGGTAGTAGGAACCAAAAGAGGCCAACCAGCGTGCTTGAACCGGCGACGGGAATGCGAGTGGGGCTTGACAAAACCATGGAACGAGTGTACGATAGCAAAAACGAAAGCGAAGGCATATTTTTGGGAGCAAGGTGGTGGTATCATCGTCGCCCCCTCTATTCACGCGGCGGAGCGGACTCCACAGGCCAGATTAACTCGCGGCTTCGTTCCCGCTCACCAGCGCGAGTAAGAGGAACCAGGGGTGTCGCCGAATTCAATCCCGTTTGGGGAGGTTGCTGCGAGGGCTGCTCGTGGGATGGAGGCTGTTGAGGTGCGGGCTGAGCTAAGGGCTGCGTCTGATGCTGAGGCTGTGCTGGTGGCTGGGATGGCTGCAGTGATGGTTGGGGCGCACCCATCATCTCGTCGAGTCCGCGCTTGATGCCTGCCATCATCTTATCCGTCTTCTCGATCAGCTCCTCCAATCGCCTACGTTGCTCATGGAGTTCCAGGTAATGTTGCCGCAGTTCGCTCGCTGAAGGAATGACTGCAGTCAATACTCCGTTCAAGGTGTCATGGGGGGGCGGTGAGTGTCCATGTCCGAGGCCATAATACCCATGACCCACACCATGTGGTGGGGGCAGAACATAGCCGACACCAGCAGCGAGTCCAGGGTTCAATGGAGAATGCGTTCTGCTGGGCGCATTAGAACTGGACCGCATATAGCTGGACGGTGCACCGCTAAAATCACGGGGACCAAGAAGACCAGGTGGACCGTACCCATATCGTTCCCCTAACGCGGCGTTCAATGGGGGCAAATCGAGACCAGCGTGAGGTGATCCGATAAACGCTCCATGACCCGAGGGAACGCGTCCAAGATGGTGCGCGAAACGATCCAACTCGGGACCCGGTTGCATGACCCGAGGAAGCGAGTGACTACGATCTCCGAGTGCTTCCACGATTTGATGATGCATACTCAGCGCACCTTCAGCCCATAAAGAACTGTGAGAGTCCCGAGAGGCTTTTCGTGCGGATGCACGCTCACCCTTGCCCCGTCCTCGTCCACCGCTCTCCTGTGGTGACTCGTCTTCAGGGTCGCCCATATCCTCGTCTTCGTCCTTCTCCCGAGCACGGCCTTTCTCACGATCGCTCTTCCCTCTTCGAGCCCGTTTCCGCCGAGGCTGGGGTTCTTCGACCTCGTTATCACTCTCCTCCCCTCCCGTGTTTGCGTGTTGGCTACCACCTGATTGGCCGATTCCGACGAGAGCTTCTGCCGCTTGATGATCTGTGATGCGTGCCGAGGACATGCCAGCTGCGGCGGGAACACGTTTTCGTCGCTTAATCACGGTCTTCTTCATCGAATTGGGGCGATGAGTGCCATGGAGCTTGAAGTATAGACCTATTGATGGGATAGCAGTCAGCCCAACATGTCCGGTGATGCCGAATTTTGATGCCAATGTAGAAGGGAGAATTATGAAACAAACGAGAACACCAGCCAGCACGACTCCGACGTGGAAGGAAGAGAAGTTCCCATCGATATGGATGATAAGATAAGGAGGTGCAGTGCAGAAGAAAGGAAAGATAAGATGATATCAAACACCCCGACATTTGAAGCGAGGGACATGCGCGCAACCCGGGTGGGTCCAACGTGCACCACGTCGTCAATTTTACGAAAAATAACCAGAGCCCAGTGAATAATAACGAGGGCAAGGAAACACGCCCCAACGCACAACAGACATGAAACGAGATAGAAACGCACCACATGCATTGCAGATGTTGTTACCCACATCGTCCCTCCTCCAGAGCGGGGTGGTGCTGGTACCGCAGTTTGCGCAGCTCAGTGCTCCGACTGCTGACTTGGCCTTCTTCGCGGGGGTGGGGCTGTCACCCTCGGCGGCGGGCGAGGAAACGTCGGCGGCGGGAGATGCTGTCGGTGGGACGACAGCCGCGGTCTCGTCTGTGGTTGCAGGTTCGGTGTCGAGTCTCCCAGACACTACAAGAGAATTGTTTAGCGTCGGGCAACCAGCGCATGCGCTGGTTCCTCCAGTGCCATCGCACCGTCCATCCCCAGGGCACGTGCCCCCACCAGCATTGGTGTGCGCACCTGTGCTAGAAGCAGGCTTCGTGGATGAAGTAGACTTGGAAATGGGCTTTTGTTGGGGTTGACCGGAGCCTTCGGTTTGTGCAGACGATGAGGGTGCATCCGTAGTTTTCGAGTGCTGATTTTGGGAAGGAGATGACGCTGACGGAACTGCAGATGCCTGATTTGGATTTGACATGTCGGATTCTGCGCCACCGTTTAGAGGCTGAAACGGAGGTTGCGCAGAGGTAGCAGTAGGGGTTGGAGTACGGGCCAGGGAGGTGGGACGAGCCACCTTGCGTGATTTGAGGTAAAGACCTAGTGACGATAAACAACGAAAAACGGCAAGCAAAGTGCCCACGAGTGGCACACATTTCAATCAGCACACTGCTACTGCACTGACAAGACGGGAGGTAGGACAAGAGCGTAGGAAAAAGAATCTGGGCCAATCGCCATCATGTCCGAATTGACATGCCGAGAACACGCGTTGTATATGTAGCCGCAACGCAGCATGATGATATACATCGACCGGCTAGTATGAAGCGTGTCTGGACGAAACGGGCGCCCGCGACCCAACCCGTGCCACGCGTTGACACGTGACGGCGGTGGAGGAGGAAATGAAAGTAGATGAGATGAAAATGGATCAAATCAACTCACCACAAGCATTGCAGATGGTCTTGCCCTGGGTGTCCCGTCTCCAGAGAGGCGTGTCGACGGTTCCACAGTTGGTGCAGCATGTACGCTGCTGCTGTGGAGCCTGCTGTGGTTGTGGTTGTGGTTGGGCAGGCTGAGGTTGCGGGGGCGCGGCGACTTGCTCTGGGGGTTGCGACTGCTGTTGGTCCGACTGTTGTTGCGATGACTGCTGCTGCGCGACGACGGCGTTGAGCGCGTTGAGCTGATCGCCAACGGGGGGCTGCTGGGCGCGATCCTTTTGCTGGTTGAGTAGCTGCTCGTAGGTTGTGAATTCGCCTGAGCTGATACGCTGGTGGAGAGCGTGTGCGGCGTCTGCGAGGGCCGGTGAGGAGGGTGTGTGTTGGTCGGAAGCTGTGCCGGAGAATTGCTGTTGTATGCGGGAGAGATGATGCATGTTCAAAGCGGGGGGTTCCATTACGATTGGGGACATTTTGGAAGGAAGGAGGTATATCTAGAGATACGATTAAAGAGAATTTTTGTGTAAGAGACTGTTGATTGGTGCGCGTGTCAGTTCGTGGGACTATTGAGCGACAAGGACGGTACAGACAGATAAAGGGAAGAACAAGAGGGGGACGCGGAGTACGACGAGGAGGGCAGGGAATGAGACGCGGGAGGGGCAGGACGCGTGGGGATGTTTGGTTGAGGAGGAGAAACGGGGTCAGAAAGTGTGTGCAGCGAGTTTATGATTTGTGGTCGACGGGAACCGATAAACTAACAGATAACCACATCAAAACTAAATCTGGCCAATCAGATTACTCGAGTTGCAAAATCACAAATTTCAAAAATCCCCGTTCTATTATCTGAATCCGTCTCTATCACTATTCTTCACACTCCCCTCGTTTCAAAAATCATAATTAATAATTCTACTCATCTAACTCCAACAGCTCTCCATATCCACTATCTTCAAATCTGTGGTGAAAATTCATCGCTAATGGGCGCTACATAACTCGGAAATCTGCATCGTAATATTACATACTAGGCCGTACACCATTATCATCATTTGCACATATTTGTTTTGTGGCGCCGTATCCTCCCAGGGTCAATCTTATCTCCCACCGCAGTCCAGTCCTTCCCATCTCTGATCTGCATACATGTATCCTCGCACAGTCTCACTGAAGGGGGCCGCCTGTTTGACTTTAATTCAACAATATGTCAGCTCCTTTTTTTACATTCAAAGTTTTAGACCGTGGTGACGGCTCTCGGTCGCTCATAGCAGTCCCTGCCAGTGGCTAGACCTTGACACTTCTTTTTACTACTCAGCTGACATGGCGACCACTCATCACTTCCTTCAAAGTCTGTGATCCATCGCCCCCCTGCTGAGACCAGGAATCACATCATCACCCCCACGGCTGTACGTGATCATGATCCCCTGCGTGAGTGTCCGGGTGACCCGACGTGGAACGTGTCTCGCTCTTCGGGACCCTCTACGGCCGTCGCAACCCGCGGCCCACCTAAAAGACACACACCCATCGCACCCATGATCGGACAGTCGTCGCTCGCGCCTGATCAGCGCGGCCGCAATGTCCGCTCACACATGCCATCACGTTTATGTACCCTTGTCCGGTCGCTCTATCGCCCTCCCTGGACGTACGCGCAATCTGATACGTGTATTTGTCTCATTGGACCGCTGATAAGATAAGACAAGAAAAAAGGTCCCGCCCCTGGTTTCCTTTTTCGCCTCTCGTTTTCTCTCCGTCACTTCTTGTCTGCACTATATATGTACCGAAAGTTCGATCTTTTATAATATTAGGCCCATCAAAAACCTCCCATTGAATTGGATACGATCGGCTAAACAAGTATATGCCGTTGTTCACGGATCTCCCTCCGTTCGCTTCCGATGATGCGAAAAAAAAGATCGAGTTGACGACTACGTTGTGTTGACCCTGCGGACTTGAAACCCCAAGGCGTTATCGTTATCAGGCAGGCCTGAATCACATATCCCACAGACACACCACTGGGAGCTCGTTCTTGCGCGGGGCTGTATGAACCACCCGCCTACCGTTTTCATAACCCGTTCCCCAGTCATAGTAGTACCACAGTCGTAAATACGACCATAATTTACAGTCACCAGTTTGAAAAGTTACTATCGCACTCATGGTCAGTCGGCAATCTTTCAAAATCTATCACTTCGATTATGCTTGTCCACTCAATCACTGCTGTAAGCACATACTATGGACGTATTTACTACGCTCAGATTACTGAGATCCTGTTCACTGGGTCGTGTGCCGGTGCAATGCCGTGCTGAGCTCAGGATTTCTTCATTCTCCGACTCGGAGGGTCAACACTGCACAGCGGCCACCAGCCGAATACAGCTCAGCAGGTCTGTGAGGTTGACCGCTCTAACAATGGATGGAAATGCCACAGTGGGCTGGGTCATCCCTGTTCTCAAACCCTAGCTGGTTACTAGCACTGTTTATTCAATTATTCCCTCAAACAGAGTGCCGGGCGGAGTATGAATCTTACGCGAGAGATATGCTGTCGAGTTCTGCCGCTCGAGGCTCGAATCGGGCGATCCAGCATGCCAAGTAAGCGGGGTGAGTTGCCACTGGCAGTACTAAGCGACGTCAAAACCCTCTGCCAGTGACTAGTGAGGCCTTGAGGACGGGTCCCGGTCAAGACTCAAGTACTTAGACAGACACCATATCCAAAGGCCAATTTATTATAAATTAAACGTTATCCACCTACACACGCGCTCACCGAGTGGAACTCCTCCGAAACGTTTCGAAAGTGCAACGAGGGAAAACGAAAACGGAGATATGGATTAGTTTTCCACGTGTGTCCACTGGCAAGACGACGGACGAACGTGCGCCGCGACCCCGTACGTCGGCGCGCATCATATGGCGCACGTATGGCATCGGGAGAAAAAAAAAGTCTCCGTGGAAAAGTCCGCTCGCAAAACACCGAGATAGATCCTTATATTCATCACGACGCACCACAAAGTCCAAACAACGAGGGAGCTGTCCCAGGCAATCACGCCGAGACCGTCACCATACATACATATCATGATCATGATGAAGGTGCTGTATCCCATCACTCATCCATCTGATAGATATGACAACGATGAAAGATGCCGGCGTCGGCATAGATTCAATGGAGTGCCACCTCACAGTCTTGTTTCAAACGCACATTTGGTTTATGTCGGATCCCGATGGGTCATCGACACCGATATGCAGATGGGCCGGACTTTTCTGCGCCAATCTTGGTCGGATTTTCAACGTCCTCCATGTACGCATGTACATATCACCAAAAAAAAGCCTCGAAGATCGACCAACGGAGGTCGACTGAGGAGGAGCACGATCGAAAGGAAACACGAGTCCACGCCACGAAGCAACTGAGCCACGTTCTATCGTTCAGGGTCATACTCTTGACGATTTCCCAGGCCCTACCAGCCCTTGTGCGAATCGTAGCCTTCGGGAGAAGACACCGAACGAACATCGAACAGACTCTTCGAAATGTCGTTGGGAGATCAAATCGGGCGTGCTCGGGGTGTTCACCCCGATCGGTCTGAAGGCAAGTAGGTTAGTTATCGGAACACACATGTCCCTTAGCAGGGCTACCGACACATGCACCACATAGGCCCAGAGTCTCGAAAGCCGATACCCTGATGGGACTTTACATCGTGCTCAATCCTCCGTGATACATCTATCCTCGGTGGGGAACAAGCCACCGGATCGTTCTCGTCGACAAAGGGACTGCAGCAGCTGCGGGCTGGCATCCGCACTGGCTTGAATACACATCCCATGAACGAGCGACCACAATACGTCATCGGAGAACGGGGGGACATGGATGATGGGGCCCCGAGAACGCGAGGCAGGGATCCTGTCCCCAAGTTCACGGCATCGTCTCAGATTCTATCATGGACACTCCTCTTCATGATTCCATCTTTCAAAACGGCGATTCGCGGGCAGTGATCAGCGATGATGCCCCCCGTCGTCTTCGTTCTGATTCGACTTTGTCAGCGTCGTCGTGGCCATGAACACTTTTGCTCCAGCCTGCGCAATGTGCAATGAACCACACCAGTCGGCCGAAAACTAGGCATCGATATGATCGATGCGTTGTAACGGGAAAAAAAAGCGACAGACGCATCTGCATCCATCGGCTATGCCCCTACACGTGCCTTGTATTAAACCTAAAGCCAATGTTTCTTCGACTTCGGATGCGATCGCGAAACGAGGGTGCTTGCGTATAGGCATACGCGATGCGATGCTTCCATGAGATCCAGAGTGCGAGACCCGTCGGTGAGCGCTTGAGCCATGAGTGTATCATCGTTCACATGAACAGTATGATAATCTGTAGGGTTCGAGTACCTGTACAGGACATCAGGCATGGTATCGCACGGTATACGCACATTCACACATAGATGATCGATGATCGAATCGATGATAGGGGGCACATATTTATCCTGTTCAATAAGCGTGCATGTTGTTGCATCAACGTGGCACATGATGTCCGCTATGAAGCCCCCCCCTCATAGCATCATCCATTTTCATGGACTGTGCAAGAACAATTTAACCTTGTGCACCGGCGTGGTTTTTGATGTATGAAAAACCAACAGTCGCACCTTCAGGGTAGGCCGCTTCGCCAGGAACTTTCCCCTCGGATCGCGGTAGTCGGAAACCTTGTCAAAGGAGGTGGAGGAGGTCCGAAACTGGACAACTGACACATGAACTCGTTCGCGAAAAACCCGCGTCGCGCCTTCGATGAAACGCTTTCAAAGGGCGAAGCTAAGTTTGCGGCGACGTTAATGCGGGGGATACCAACTTTGTCTTTTTCGCGATACGGTCACACCCTTCCAGATAAGCAGGCTTGGCTCGAAAAGACGGCCGAAAGCAGAAAAGAAAAGAAAAGAAAAGAAATTCAAAATAAAAATAGAAATAGAAATAGAAAAATAAATGGTCCAGTGCAAGTAACATGTAAACCCGCGCCCCCATCGGCGCTCGGTCACATGCTCTCATAATAATGGATGACCACCGCCCCTCCTTGTCGCCGACCGCACCCTGCCCTGATCTAGGATGCGCACCGGATGTTCGATCAGAAGAGGAGAGAAGGGTAGACCTCGTGGAGTGCATCTCCTCCATCAAGTCGTAAGGGGACTCCGAATCAGCTGTTTCATTAGGTCTGACTGTCCACACGCAGCATTGGAGCAGCCTGCTGCGCAGAAGTCGACAAGGGGATCCACTAGATATTCCCTGCTGTTCAACCCTGACATGACACCGCTTCATAAGACATACCACGCATCCGATCCATCCGGACGATGTCCTGTCTTGTCCTATATCGCCACTCGTTTTACGCCATTCGGCGATGAAGATGGCGCGTTGGGTGGCTCTTTGGTGCGAATTGCGAATCTAGACCATATCACCATCGTCCATTCACTGCACCAGAATACCAGGGTAGTGTGAACGGACATGTCGTCGGACTGGCCAGTGACTGTATGTTCACTGCCCGTTCAAACGCTGACGTGCCACCACTTCATAAGACAAAGGCCCTACGCACCACGCACCTCATTCATCAACACGGCGTCCCATTATATCGCCGCTCATTTGACGCCGTTCGGGGTGACGAATTTACGATGGCGCGTTGCGTGTGTCACTTCTGCGAATCGCGTATTCAGACTCTGACGACGGCAACACGAGATATCGCCCTTGTTATCCGCTGCAGTGATGCGCTTGGCATTTGCCACCAAATCCCCGATAGCTACAACATGGCGTGCATGGACATACATGTGCACACCAGACGCGGACGCCGTCTTGAATGCACTGAACTAAAACCAGTGCTACCAGTGCTGGTGGGCTGTGATCGTAGGGGTCTTTGGAACGGCGACTCCATAGAAAACGCCCGACATTGTCACAGTGCTGCGTCGTGTACGATCGCGCCGCCGCAAGAAATGGGACATGAAAACGCACAAGAAGCAGAAGCATGATCGGGATCGGAAAAAAAAAGTCATCTATCCAAACCTGTCTTGATCGAGAGAGCTATCCCTCGACCCTTGACGTCGACATCGATGCCTACCTGCATACACTCGGCAGCTCCTGTCTATCGTTTGCGTTGTGCATTGGGAGCAAAAGTCGCCTACGGTGCAGAGACAGGCTCGTACGTCCAAATCCATTCAATAAACGTGGGTATCCAACACGGCATTTGATAGAATTGTGCAATGGCAGTCACAGGGCAGCAGCAGAATCAGGAATCACCTAACATCGTCCGTGAGCATTCGAACATTGAATCGGAGTGTGACAACCCCCACCGTGCTTACACAACGCCTGATTATCTCAGAGCAAGCCTTTGCGGTGCCGTGACATGCCACTCATTAAATGATATCGATAATCGACGGCCATATCCTACATCCTCTTCATTAGCCACTCACCCAAACAATTAGAAAATAAAAATACGGCATACTCGAGCAACGCAATCAACGACTGAATCACGGCCCATATAAACGGGATCCACCTAGCCGTGTTCCATCAGAACCGGGTTCGCATGAAGTCGGAAATGAGAAAAAGGAAGGAGGGGGGGACGTACGTCGACATGTAGAACCCCCCAGCTCGATACACACCCACAAGGACAAAGGCGAGCACGGCCGCACCTACGACCGCACTGAGGAGGCTGAATCCGAGGAACGTGAAGAGGACGAGCAACGCAAACGTCCACCGAGACCGGCGGGCGTTGACGCGGGGTGGCTTCGGCCATTCGTCGACGAGCGGAGACGAGTGGGAGTGGGAGTGCAGATGTAGATGTGCGGGCGGGTGCGAGTGCGATCGCGCAGCCGGGGACACCAGGACGATTGTATCCCCCACGCTCCTCGCAGATGGAAACAGAAAATTGAAAAAGGCATAGATGCCAGCGATGGAATTGAACGGAAGGTGAAAAATCAATGTCCAGTAGAGTGTGAATTTGAAGACGTCTAGGATGGGATGATCAATTCCAAGGTACATTGGGTGTTGAAAGGGGTGGGACGTACCATCTGGACCAGAGAGGTAGTAGCTGCCTGGTCGAATGGCTGGGCCGATGAACCCGACTTCTTTGGCGGGGCTGTAGAGCGAGGGCCAGGAGATGTTGTTAAACTGGGCGCCTTGAAGCGAGCTCATGAAGCGCGATACTCAGAGCCACTCGGGTTCCGTTTTAGGCAGGTTACCTTGTTGTACGATATTTTTATAGCTAGATATCAGAAAATACAGCGTATCGAACAAACTGGACAACATTATTCCAGGCAGTCTCAACACCTCATGGGGTTGTGGAAAATCAGCGAATCAGCACAACCGAAAACAGGAAAAAAAATTCATCCATCGTCGTCAACCAACGTATCCTGTCGCTTGTCCTCCAATCTCGCGTTAGTGCTCAGTTTCTCCCAACCATGTTCTCCACCCTCCTCATGCAGCGGTCGAAATCCATACTTGGGCGTCTCATACCCATCTGCGTCCCTTCCATCCTCGTCCAGACGTAACTCGCTCAATGAGGCACGCGCCGACATTTCACTCAGGCGGATTTCCATCCGAAGCCCATCGGGAGAGGGATATGCTGCTGGGGTGGATGGGATTGACAACGGCGTGTCGGCTTGTGCGGGTGTCGACGGGGTGGACGACAATCCAGGCAGCGATTGCCGGTACAGTGCACTCGGCGACATCGTGGGATCAAACGGTTCGTCGGGTGCTGGCTGCTGCCGTTGAACACCGATGATGCGCAATCGTTCGACCCACCTGCGATGCCAGGGTGACGTGAGTACCTCAAAATTCACGAACAAAGCCAAGACTTACGCGTCTGCACGATCGAGGCTTTCTTTCACGACACCTGTGACACCACGCACCATATCCAAACTCTCTGTTGCAAGCGTCAAAATGTGCTGAGCTGCTCGGGTCGCTGCACTAGCGGTCGGACGGCCCATACTTGCACGCGAAGAGGCAAAAGGTGATGAAGCACGAGACGACACAGGGGTCGCTGATAGAGACCGATCTGGCCCACCGGCATTACGCTCTTTGCGATGCCGACCACTTAGAGCTCGCCGGTTGTTGCCTGCACCGCCTGCCGATGCACCCGCAACTGAGCACGCGCCTGGGGTACCTTCTGGTATACAATGCATAGTACTCGCACTCGCCGCACTAGCCCATCGTTGGGGGAGGTTGAGGATGAAGCTGCGAACGCGCGCACGAGCAGGTTCGGGAAGTGCGCCACCCGCATACTTGCTGACTACGTCTACGACCTGGCGGATGGTATTCACGATGTCTCTACGAACGTCATGCAGTGTGCGCATATGTGTTGGCGAGATATAGGTGTCTGATGCCGATGGATCCGCGACATAAGATTGAAGGCAGTCAATAAAATCGCGGAGAATAAGGATCTGAGAGTCGATATGTGCCGTGGCGTACTGTGAAACAGGTATTGAGTAAAGTGCACCAGATTGGCATTCCGAGGGCACGAACCTGCAGCCACTGCAAACAATACTTCAACCGTCGCATGCTTTCTTCGCTCACTGCGGCACCGATCCCGCCTGCTTCAAGGAGAACAGATTGCCATCGACTTCGCGGTACAACTTGCCGATTGGCATTGTGGTCTGAATGACCATTGGGATCCTGAGATGGTGGCGTTGGAGTGCGACTTTCAGTCGCTGAATGAGGGGTGAGCGAAGGTGAGTGAGAAGCTTGGGTGACGAAACCGTGTATCAGGGAACGCGGACGTAAGATAAGGTAAAGCGTTACAATCATGAGTGACGCTGGATATCGAGTCATCGTTATCCCGAGGGATTTTTGAGGCACTTTCTGGTTGTCCGATGTCCTGGCATTGCAAAACCGGGCCATCTACTTGCATCTTGTCGTCCGAAGTGGACACGCGACGGTATCTCCCGAGCTGGAAGGACAAGATATCGATGATAAGCGCAAGTGTAGATGAGAAGTTGTAAAGAAAGACCTTATCGAGTTGCCTACAGGCAAATTCATCCAACTGGTTGACGTCGACAGGTAATCTTTCGATGACGGGTCGAGAAATATTCTTGACGGAGGACTCCATCATTTCTGCACCATACTGACACATATCGGCGGATAAGGGGAGGAGAGATGGGAGATATGGGAGAAAGACGCACTTTGACAACGCGAGAGCTAGCTTTTCCGTGCTCGTAGGCTCTTAGTGCGGTACCCACGAGCGGTAAGCTAGTGACTCTGGATACGAAATCAGGTGGGATAGGGTCTGGTACTGGGGACGTTGGGGGAGACGACGACGGAGTACCGTTGGAGGCTAGATGGGAGAGAGAAGTGTCAATGTGAGGCTATGGAGAAAATCAAAGGAACGTGCACGGGGATATCCTGGTGCCTTTCTTCATATCGCCCAAGGCACGCACGGCAATACGAACGCTTTCGTCTTCGTCGTCGAGGGAGTTGGAACTCGACGACACTGAGGACGATGAAGGCGATAAGCCGAGCATCGTTGCCGACAGAGATTGTCGCGAGGAAGAGGCACAACACCGGGGGAGCGTGTGTTCACACGATTCACCTTCACGTGTTTACCGAAAAATGTTAAGTCGTCCATGGGGTTTACCATAAAAGGGAATCCCCTGATGCAAATAAATCCGAATCTAGAAAAGGAAATCCCCTGAGCCTGATGTCATTCAGACACATGATATCGAGTTCGTCTAGGCTACCCATTCAATTGCACCAAAATCACCCCCATTCCTAGTTCCCACCGTTCTCCTATTCAACATTATGCTTGGTCCACCCAGCCACTTTCAGTGATCAATACAGTTCCCCACCCACATATATCCTACCCGCCAGCGTCATTCACAATGCGGCTGGTACCCAGACTGATCTCCTTCATCTCTCTTTCCATCTCCATCACAAATGGCAGACATTGACAGAATGTTTCGCAGCGAGCTCGCCGTGTTGGCGGAACAACCCACGGAATCCGACCTCTGGGCTCTCGATGATCTTCGCCCGAGTTCGCAGTTCACCTCTGTCTTCGACTCCGCCGCGTCCGCCCCGTTCGACTCTGTCCACGACGACACTTCTCCACACCCACAGTGGGGCAACGTCTCATCCTCCTTGGACGCAGACCACATCGACGTCCTCTCACCCCGCCTAGCCGACCCTCTCCAACTACCCCCACCTCACACTTCGGAACAGTACCCTTCGCAAATTGACATCGCCCTTGGCCTATTTCCCGCTCCTGATCGTCGCCTCGGAGGTCCTGTCACTCCAACCCAGCCGGCTGACCCCTTTCACATTCCCTTTACCGCGCACCTGCATCATCCCCAGCCGACTGTACACCTCTCAGACGTCTCCTTGGGTGTCACCGCCCCCGTGTCCATGTCCATGTCCATGCCAGTCCCCCCTGGCACATCTGTCCAAATACCAATGTCAGCCTCATCGTCCGGCGCACACCTCAGCGACTCCCCCACAGACCCACACGCCCTGACGGACCCTTCCTCGGAAGACATGGACAGCGACGACTTCGAGCTCGCCTACCCCTCCGACTCCGAATTCCTTCCTTCCCCTGTCAGCGTCAACCCAGCCACCCTCTCTGCGGCGGGCATGGACCCACACGTTACACCCTCCATCCGCCCGTCCCGCCGTGCATCACGCGCCATGACCAATATCCCCGTCCCGATTCCCAATCTCACCAAGAAGTCGAGGGGGCGCAAAGTCCCGACGTCCAACGGAGTGCCGGTCTATGCCGCCAGCAGGGACAAAACGAAAAAGGGTGTCCGGACGTATACCTGCCACGCAGATGGGTGTGGAAAGTGTTTTGTGAGAGGGGAGCATCTCAAACGGCACATACGATCCATTCATACCGAGGAAAAACGTGGGTGGGACTTGGGCCATTTTCACTCGCCTGTGTCCTCGTCGCTCACTTACTCACCTTTTTTTAAAGCATGGATGTGCACTTACGAGCGTTGCAGCCGAGCGTTTAGCAGGCGGGACAATTTGAACCAACACCTGCGCATCCACAAGCTACAGGACGGTGACGATTGATGTTACGAATTCCTAGGGGGCATCCAATGCTATGGCACAATTTCACACTATCATTATTTCATCCTATTCCACATATCGTCGACAAAGCGTTCTTTGGGGTTCCTGGCCACTTGGGTCTGTTATTTTTCTTTGGACATGGATAGCATGACATAGAATCATGTATATGTGAGTGAATCTGTAGGGAAGGATAGCGAACGGGTAAAAAAAGAGTACAGTCAATGATAATTCCCTGGTCTCGCTCGTCCCTCACAAGCGACAAAAACGCGATTTTGACCGCCTCATCATCGATCATCCTCGACGTGCTCATGCCTCGCTTGTTTTTCTAACGCGCTTCTTGGCGACGGTGTTCTCTCTAATATGTTAGAGAGCATTGTTAAAAATAAAAAAGCACCGGGTGCATGCATTGTGCTCACCTGAACCCGTTCTTGAATCGCCTCGAGACTTCCTTGAGGTACCGCATACGACCCGTCCCGGTCGTCTTTCGGCGCTTGGCCTTCAATCCCCACTCGTACGAACGAAGCCTGGCAGAGGGGTAGCCGCATTGCCCGCAAGCTATTTTTTTATTTTATCATCGATCAGCAGGAGACGGGCGTGAGGATGTGGAGACCCACTCTTGTGTTGTCTGTGGAAGGCCCGGTTGCCACAACGCCGGCAGAGCGTGTGGGTCTTGGTATGACGCTTACTGTCGAGGTCATGCAGCAAAGAGTGAAAGAGAGAGCGCGCGCAAGGTGAACAGATGGAAGCGGGAGTAAACTCGATCAAGAAAACGTACCCAAAGGACGAAGTACCTGATCACCGCGCAGAAAGAAAAAAAAGAAGACGGTAGGACATGCAATGAAAGCCAACACCCCCGTCAGTGGCCCTGGCACGACAGTGCGAACATTGTTGGAACAAACGAACCTTTTGTCTGTTAAGAAAGAAAGGGTTGTCAGCGTCCGATAAGAACCACGTCGATCCAAGCAAGACGGTGGTGCGCCTGCGATCCCAACACATTCCCGTCATCCAACCGATTTTGTACACATCCAGCCGCCATCCGCCTCATCCATCCTTCTTCCACGCCAAATGAGAAGCACAGGGACAAAGTAAATAGATCCCGTGGATTGCAATGGCATCAATACTCACCATATTGTCGTTTTCTTGAGGGTTTTGTGTCGGAGGTAGTGCTTGTGTGTGCTTTCGAGGTCTTGCAGTCACTGAGGCTGGAACCGTGGGAAGAACGTCTTGTCACGTGATTCCTCAAGGGAATGCCTGTGTACCGCATAATGGATAGTATTACATACTAACCCTTTGCATCACTTCAACATGTCTCGAGACACACGTTCTCAAGGCTATATACATACCTATCTGTACAAGTAATGATAGTTGATTTCGTAATAAAAACCCAGAGATATTATTCCCAGAGAATCGGACGAGACTAACTACGGTAGCACTGGCGCATGAACTTGATCGCTCACCACACCCGGAGGCGGATACCCCGATGGATACACAAGGCGAGGCTGCACCGGCACATATCCATGTGGATACATCATCCCCCACTGTGCTGGTCCGCCCGTACCGCCCCACCCTATCGTATGTCCCGAACTCACACCGTCCCACAGTGCCGCCGTCGACTGCTTTGCCCACATATCCCATTCGGACCAATACTCCGGCCGCTCCACCACCTCAGGCCTCGTATTGTACCACGACGGTTCCGCACCCTGCCTCACTTTCCTCCGCATCTGACTCCGCGGATTCCTCTCAGGGATGTACTCGTTCGCGATCTGGGTGTCTGATACCCACGGGAGATCGTCCAACTCGGTAATGAAGCGGCGAAAACGGGCAACGGAGGGAGAGCCTTTGGAAAGCGATTGCGAGCCGAGGGCGAGGGCTCCACTACTGGTGGGAAATTTGGGCTCGCCGGCAGGGGGTGCAAGCGCAGAGGGGAACAGTGGGCGAACGGGGTAAGAGACCGGTTCGTGGAGGGTTTGAGAACCTTCTTCTACGGGAGGCGCAACGGGCTCTGGCCTTCTCGCCGAGAGGTTTCGTGGCGGGCCCATGATGGGCGACGCCATGCGTAAAGACCGGATCGAATTGGGGAGCGGGGAGGGGGTGGAGGGTGAGACGACCGTGATGGGGGGCGGGACCTCTATAGAGGGCACGGGCGCAGGCGACGCATGGAGCGAATAGGGGATGGAAGCGGGCGTGGCGCCGAGAATGAGATTCGTCGGTTGCATGTAGGGCGAGGTGTGAAGCATCGCGCCGTGCTGCTCGTCTGTCCCCGGGGGTGTTGGGTTCCCGTACTGAGTCGCTTCGCTCGGCGCGCTTCGTCCGGGAGTTGGCATCTCCATTGTCTGGCTCTCGTATGAGCCTGTCCTTGGGATGTATGGGGTGGGGTAGAACCCAGATAGCTTCTTCAGACCCTTCCAAATCGACTTGATCAAACCCACCCCGACACCCCGGCGTTCAGGTTGATACATATACGGACCCATGGTGCCGTCCTGCGCGAACACGACATCGTCCACCGCCATGTGCTCTCCGATTGTTGGTACAGGACTGGGGGGGACAACGCTTAGTGGGCGATAAGCGGGGGAGGACGGTACCTGCGGGGGAGGCAACCATGGGGTTGGAGGTGTATAGAGCGTCTGCAGTGTCGGGTCGGGCGAGGAGATCCATGTCACGTCTCTGATGCGGGGCGTCTGGTGCACGGAACGGCTGTAGCGGTTTCGGCGTGGTGAGTGTGCGGTATCGCGGCGGTATGGATCATTGCCGTCATTGTTGGTGTACGTCTCTGGAACGTGCACGCCGCGTGGAGAGGGATAGTCCATATATCGTGATCCCATTGGATGTCCGGGTTGAAACGTTGACGTCTGTGTTGATCGCGCGAGATACGATGAGGTGGGTGCTTGGCTTTGGTGATTTGCTGGAAATCTCCCCTAGTGCTATGAGTATGAAAAGTTCAAGAGGGGAAGGGACATGATCGTCGGATGGTGCTTGGTGCTTGATCCCCAGCCAAAAGCGACGAATGGCTGTGAGTGACTGATAGAGCCTGAACGTCGTAGTTAAACTGAACAGCCACACACCGGGGATTATGACATTTTCATGATGTTTGTAGTGTATTGAAAATAGCAAACAATAATATGAAATTTTTGTTTCCCATTTTACATGCCCAAAAATTTTAGATGATATTGTTATGAAAATGTTCATTGAAATATGTACTTTTGTGTAACATATTGCAGTCATGAAAATGGCAAAGAAAACAATAAATTTAAGGAAATTATAAAGTTAACATAATATTTAAAATATTGTTGATGCTTTTTCTAGCACGAGACACCCAAAATTCTGGACTTGTAAAAATAACAGATGAAATATGTAATTTTGCATTGTCTTTGTGGTGGCCAGGAGATATCAAGTTTTTATATTTATTAGGCTTTCTAGGTCGATACCTAGTGACATATTGTTACAAATGTGATGTCTGTCACTGGTAACACGGAGGGGGTACCTTTTTCCTTACCCCTAACCGATCCTAAAGCCTTCACCCAAGTCATTCATGAAGGGATCTCCCCCCATCTCCGCTACCGGACCTGTGAATTCCAAGACCCTCCCGGTCTACCCACTCATTCAACAACCCGTCGGAACTGTCCCTAGTTCCTCCCCCCGCAATACCGCTTGCCATGACCAATCCCCTAGGTGTTGTAGTATCGAACGGCAGGTGGCTATGCCACGTATTACTTAAGCATGAAGATAATTCTCTCGCTCCGCTGCTGTTACGCGAGGGCGTAGCAAATTCCAATGAGCGTGCGTATGACGTCGCACCTCTGTCACCGAGTGTTTCGTACACGAACGGACTTGTCACAGAAAACCTGCCAAGGCGAGAACCTATCAATCTCGCGGGCCTAATTTTATACTGTTTTCTCTAATTACCTTAAGGTTAGCCCCGGTTAGTCTACCATATTATTCCATATTTCCACCGCAAGAATCTGTGTTGAGAATGCGGGTAACAATACATATCTGTTATACAAGAGA
>JBBPRI010000199.1:0-34507 GCA_038092955.1 Boletus pseudo-olivaceus | reverse complement strand
CAGTGAAATTTAAGGCAACAATGACATGAAATACAGCAGATAGATCAGTGAAGTTCGGTGAAAACATCCACTAAACTTCAGAGTAAATTCGTGCCACTTCAGTGGATTTGTATCCGGTGAATTTGACGTGCATATTCCTTGAATGTTAGGTGAATACGAATTGATATTCACCCGATTTTTAGACTGAAATTAACGGTATTTACTATCCACAGTGTCTTGTCACCGGCAGGCGATTGGGCTGACGATTGCTCTGACAGATGTCAAGGAAGTGGAAGTTGTAGGTGTCATCTAGATGGTCTTAACTTGACCCGTTCAGTATCCGTCTTTATGTTCATGCTCTATCACAGCTTCGTGCACATCATTGTCCCTAGTACACACCAAAACTTTCCCGCAATCAGCCCCGATCGTCGACTTTGCATGGTATCCGGGTGCGTCGCAACACAACCTGCCCGTCTTCTGTTTCGTCGCTTCCGTCCGGGACTGTCCCGTCAAGCTGTTAGACGGGAGATACGGTAGGGTGCGTAACAAGAACGTGGCCTAAACCATATGCACCAGATTCATTTCACTTTCCCCACGTCAGCTCCGCGCGTCGTATACCATCGTCGATCACCGCGAACGATACATCGCACCGCATGGCTTGGCTTTCAATCTTACTGCCGATAAGTACGTGATCACTTCCCTGTTCTTTCATTAATGAAGGAAATCCTCTGCCTATTTTCCGTTCGTTTGAGATGTCGGGCCTGAAACAATGTTCTGCAACTTCACTAGGTTGTATTGTGGTTTCGAAGATGTGATCGAGGTATCAGACGTGCAGAGACCAGGCGGAGGCAAGCGACTACCAACTACACCTCCAAAGAAAAGCAAAGACGGGTTAAAAGGTGAGCAATCCGTCGCCGACCACGGGTGTGATTAACCCAAACCCCCGTGGCGTCGCCCGTACATCCTCCCTCGCTTTCCCGTTTCGTGTGTGTTGTGGGAAGGTATCATCTCTACGCTCGCGTTTTCTTATTCTCCGGAATATTATGCAGCTGGGAACCTCACTCCAGCTTCACGTGCGTCTGACAACATTGCCTTGCTCACTGAATCGGCCCTCGAACCTGTCTTATCGATAGGAGGCGTGGCAAGATGGGAGAAGGGAGGGGTGGCTCAGGTGGGTGGCATTTCCATCCCATGTTTCGTCCATCTGGGGCTCAAGTCGAAACCTCCCCATCGTCTTCCATGCCCTACATTTGCATTTGTCCCAACACTTGGTATCTTGTGTACATCGCTATCAGTTGATGTTCAATTCCACACGACCTCACATTTTGTACGCTGCTTTCAGACGGAGTGAAAGGCTATGGAGCTGAGACCGGGACCCATCGGTGCCCTCATGTTGTTTGTCGAGAGGGGCCATGTCAAACGGATCTGATCACAAGAACCTGACGAATCGAAGGAGACGATCCGATGTTGAACGTACTGGGAGATGGTTAGCTTCCGGGAACCAGGTATGTCCACCTGGCTTGTGGACTTCTCTTATCCTTGCTTCCGCGGAGCAAACCTGCTTTGTTGTCTTGGCTATTACAGCTCGGAGAGATTGCGATGTATGATCTACACATTGAGAGTGGCGAACCAGGTGAGGGTGAGGTTGGAGGAGAGACAAGGCAGAGTATGCCTGTGTTGCTGTACGACGCACACGGTGGTAGGTTGATGGACACCTCCTTCAAGTGGTTTCTGATACTGATCGTTGCACCGTTGACACCGGTCATCTCAATTTCGGGACCCCGCAGACGCTATCGGTGCTGTCGCGTTCTATCCACTTGGACCACTGCTACTCTCTATTTCAGGTTCACGACATTTCGACGATGTGGGCTCCATGGCCAGTGCCCAAGGGGATTCTGATTCGGACTCTGAATTGAGTGACGAATCGAGAGAAAGTGTTGGTGCGGTGAAGAGAATGAAGGAGCGCCCTCTGCCATCCGTACACGATGCGTCGATCAAAATGTGGCATTTTAGGGAGCCCGAAAGGATGTGAGGAGAAATCGCAATCGCATTTTTCGGGGCGGACTGTCGAAGAGGACTGATAGGTTAGCTATCAGCACAAGCTCCACTTGTTGGACACGCCGAGGAAAACGAGTCTTGGTCATCAATGAGCTAGGCTGCATTACCTTTGCCGCAAACACAGGTTGTGGTCATGGCCATAAAACATGGTAACGATGGGAGAAGAAAACAATGCGTGAATACGATACGGTGGTGACCACAGTAATCGATAGGCTACGATCATACGACCGTGCTAGCATTTGCCGCGATACGAGGCCAGAGATCAGCATGCCGAGGTGAATAAGGGATTTATCAGAGTGAAAGATTACCTATGCACTCTTTTGCTACAGGACCGACGATGACGGAGCACTTCATGTCACCCTTGTTGTTGGCGATAACGCCAGCGGTGTCCGGCAACAGTCCGAATTAGGAGGTACGCAGCTCCCGGAAAATAGAACGAACCTCAAAGTAGAGGAAAACACCATCTCTTCGCCGCCAAGCCTTGCGTTGGCGGACGACGACAACAGGTGTGACTGCCCGATTGCGTCCGAATCATAATCGCCTTCTGTGTATCAGGACACTAACTTAGGCTTTCCTTTCTTCACGGAGGCGATAACGATGTCGCCCACACCGGCATCTGGTGATCTGTTAAGATGTGCACCGAATCCATATGGTTCGATAAGGAAGAGTGATTTCGCGCCGCTGTTGTCTGCGCAGTTAAGGACGGCTCCGACGCGGAGATCGAGCGTGAGGCGGTATTTCTTGCCAGTGGCACCGCCGGCTATGCGAGTCGATGAGCGAAAGGATTATTAGACTTTGCGAATTCAACGTGCCTTTGTCTTTTCCCATATTTACCGGATGATGCGAACGACGTCGAGGGACTTGCTAATGACAGTGGGTGGCGTTCGTGATCAAAGTTCGATGCCAACACTCAACTTTACAGTTCTCGGACAACAAGAGCGTCCATAAAATCCCGAACACCCACCAAAACCCGCATTCACGGCCTTCACGAAACAAAACAGATGCGGTTTGTATGATTATTCATTTCTAAAGGTACACTCGTCAAACGTCTCCAAGAACCACAAAATAAAGGAATCCGTGATGAGCCCCACTAGAATGGTCACAAGGTATTACGCGTGGCCATAAACAGAGATGACGCCAAGGGATCGGTAAAAGGTGGATGGACGGGCAGGGATATGCAAGAAAGGAGAAACCATGAAGACATATGGACACGCGTCAAGCCGAACAGGTTAGGTATCGCGAAAGTTGGTCATGTCCACTGAGGAGCATACGAAGAGCACAACGAACGACGACCGCAAAGGACAACGCGAGCGCTGGACAGAGATCAATGGCGATGAAACTGATGTACGCAGAGATCGATAGCAGCATAGCAAATCAACTCCAAACGGTAGTAATGTTGCGTTGGGAAGCCAAAGGGAGTGGCGACGAACCGAGAATGGCTGACAAAACGACAGAAGGACAACATCGGATGACGGGTAGCTTGCACGCATAAGCCAATAAGACATAACGAGTGATGAATAAGAGAGACGTTGACGAGAAAATTCTTGGTTGCAGAATAAACACATGATGCGTGGTCGTGATGATGGGGTAATAGGGTGCGCGCGGATGAGTCGAATATAGGGTGTCCGTGGATATGCGATGGAATAATTTTGTAGATTGTCGCCAGTAAGGGACTGGGTTAAGAGGGGTTATCGTGGCTCGCAGCTACGAATCCTCGATACCATCAATATCGCCATTCTCAGCTACTGCGTCCAGGCGTTGACGATCGGCCCGACAGAGAGCTTTCAGCTTCGGGAGATCATCCTTCAAATTCACCTGCGCGCTCTCCTCCCATCGTTCGAGCGCCCACTCGCGTACCCAGATACTTACCTGCATACAACATAAGTCGACTACTTGGTGACATCCAGAATGCTTACCTTCAAAAAACGTTTTCCGGCATACTTCCTGTGAAACGACTCATGCCGGATGGGTTTTACTATGTAGTTGAGCATCAAATTCGCGGTAGGGAGCAAGGCGCTTTCAGTATAGGAGGAGTAGTGTGCCAGGTTCGCAGTCTTTCGCGAAAAGAATCAACAAACATTCAATGGGCATGAAGGCAGGTACCCACCCATTTATAGTTACTGAGAATCAAGCGAGCTAGCCAGATCGAAGCAGCAGCCATCAAGGACGGAGGGGTAGCCAACAACCGCCATTCCAGCGCTCCGACCTCCAAGAGGTACTTGCCGATGGTTCGCGCCTTGACGTCATAGTCGTCGGCCTTGCTGATACGACGAAGGAAGTGCATCGGGTTTGGGGATGACATATTCCAATCGATCGTCTTCAACACGTAGCGCTCTGCGAGCAGGATCTCGGACTCGGTGTATGAGGAGTCGGCACAGTGAAGGAAGTGGGACACGGAAGGCGCCACAATCTCTTCCACTTTGGAGGCGACAAAGAGGCACGTGATGCCGACTAATTGAAGCTTGGCGAGCGACACAACACGCGCCGACAGGAAGCGGTCAATGATATTCACACACAAGAAAAACGTTTCAGGGAGGAGACGGAAGCGAGCATGAACCTGGACGAGCCAGTCGAGCAGGATGCCCCGCATTGACCATGCAAGCTCCTTTTGACTCGACATATAATCAGGATTAGGGAGCGTGGCGAGCTGTGGGAGGTGGGTCAGATGGCTGTGAGCAGTCTACGTGGCTGGTAGCTACCTCGACATGCTTCATGTAGTCGAAAATTTCGGTTACGTATTCGCTAACCATCAAGGGGTCATCGCCATCTTCTGCGTCAAGGTCGTCCCATTCGTCACCGTTCGGATCAGCCTCCGGCTCACTGTCGATACCCGCATCGAGTGAGGTGGCCACCTGGGCCTCGTGTTCGTCCTGCTCTTGAAACAACTTGGCCTCGTCGGGCACGTCGGACGACGTTCGCCGCTTCTTGAAGACACGGTTGTCATCTTCACGAGTGTCAGTTTTCACGTTGAGATGAGAAGCGGTACGCTTTGAGAGGTCTGCTCGCTGTACCTCCTGCTTGATGACGTGGGACACGGTCACCGTGGAAGGACGGTGGGCACCTTTAGGCTTCGTTAGCGGCACAGAGGGCACGGCGTCGACGGCCATGGCATCATCGGTGTGTACAGGTGCTGGGGCAAGATCCTCCTTCACATCCGGTAGTGGACGCACTTGGGATGTGGCCTTGGAAGCACGGCGAGTTGCGGCGACAGTGGACAAGGGTTGACGGCTGCCAGCGGACGGAGGTGGTTTTGATTTGATAACGACGCCGTCAAATTTTGCCTTAGCAGAAGGGGGTTCATTGCCTTTGGGCTTGACTTCCTTGGGCGCAAGTGCGGACTTTGTCTTGTTGGCGTTCTTTGGGACCTGAGCGAGTGCGTCACGCTTGCGCTTGCCTTGGATCGCCGCGTCCACATCGTTCTCGTTGGCCTTTGCCCTAGAGGCAGCAGTGGGTGCAGTAGCACGGGTGAGAGCGGTGGATTGCGAAGTGGCCACGGGTGGACCTTTCGATGGGGGTTTTGAGCGAGTGATTGGACGAGATGTAGCGTTCTCGTTGTGTGTCGAGACCGCGGCGCGTGTTACACGGCGTGTCTAGAGGATAGTGAGTGAATATCTGGAAGAAGGACGAGGACTTACGGGTATCATCGTGTCGGAGGTGAAGACAAGACGGTGGAGCGGACTCGCTTGCCGTTTTCAACTAGCTACACAAAACAAAACCAAATAAGCGCGCCCGCGTCTAGTCACGTGAGTAGGCGGAAAGGAAAGAGCAACACCCCCCAATGGAGGGGTCGAGATTTTGTGTGTCTTGTTTTTCGACCAGCATGGGACCTCCTCGCCGATCTCGCTCAAACTCGTCTCTCGCCTTTCGAAATGTCCCACCTCAATGCCAAGTATCAGCCTCGTCTCCTCCACCCTCCCTCGGCATGTCCCCAGCCTCGAGATACGTATCCAACATGAATGTCATCCGCAGAAGAGATTCATCGATTGTATCCATATTTGACCAATTCAGCCATGTCTGTGTGTATCATCATAACGGCGACAAGTGGGAGAAACAGGGCTATGAAGGAAGCATGTTTCTCTACGAACGGTACAATCTCCCGAGTCCCTTTCTCTCTCCTCCTCACACTCCACACCAGCGACTCGTATCCACCATATGGACTTTATATTATGAACCGTGTTGGAATGGAAGATTACATCCAACGACTATATCCAGAAGACAGCGTCGGCGTACATGGCAGCTATCTCATGATGCGTCACTACCCCGATTTTACCGCCCACCGATTAGCAGAGGCCTGCTCCAAGCTTCCCTTATCTATCCGAGACGGCCCCGCCACAAAATTCGCTCCTGAATTCGCTATGGCTGACCCAGAAGAGCTCCACGACGCCGACAAGGGACGCTCCCAAACAGTCGGCTTGTGGTGCTTTGCCACAGACGCAAGGGAACCAATGACCGATGTCGTGATGCGGTGCGTGCCCCTTGGAATACCTCGCAATTCGTCTTGACCCTCGATATTCGTAGCTTACACGATTACATCAAGAAGAACCTACCATATCCTGACGAGTTCAGGTATGGTCCGGACCGACCCCCTCCTCCAAGCTTCCGATCGACCTCTAGAGCTAGCGGTAAGTTCTTCCCCGAGACAACTCTCTGTCGCTCAACTCGACGTAGACCGTGGACATCACGCCCGCTCTGCATCAAGTGCATCGAATACCAGCAGCATACATAGTATCTCAGAGTCAGGGGAGGAGGACGATCGTCCAGCCCCGTCCACCTCTGCTTCTCTCAATTGTCCATCAGGCCTCGACAGACTTCTTGCCAAACTCGCAACCCCATCCCAGGCCCAGCCCTTGGGCGATACTGGTGGGTCAGAGGCAACAGTTGCCAACCTACTGGCCAGCATCTCGGGTCCTCCTCGGACCATGTCCGTGCCTCCACCATCGTCTTCGGCTGCATTCGCACCTACACGCGGCCTTGCCCTTCTAGACACCATCTTTGCATCTGCCACTCCGCCCCCACCGCGTGCCGCATCCCGCGCTGGCATTTCAACCATCCCCCCTCAACGCACTGCTTCCCGATCCACACCGCACAACAATCGCATTCCATCGCATTCCAACCCTCCTCAGCCTTTCCCTCCTACTGCCTTCTCACAGGATCCCCACATCCTCTCCCCAAAGCCGACCTCCACTGCCCTCCCACAAGTTCTCAATCAAGAGGTCATATCTACCCTTCTGGGCCTCCCACCATCCCGTGCTTCATCCGTACGGTACGAAGGTGATAACGAAGCCAGCGACGATGGCGCTTCGGAGCCTGGATCTTTCACAGCGTCTATTCCGCAGCTTTCTCTACCTACGACACGTATAGGTGACAACGAAGGAGGAAAGCCCGGGGCGCGTATCCTCGGAGACGTCACCCCTCGCCCAACATTACGCGGCTTCGGTTCCAACATTAGTCAAGTCAGCGACCTGCTGACGGCTGCACGCATCGAACAGCAGAACACGCAGGTTGATACTACTTCCTCGGGTTTCAAGTCAACTCCCGCAGACTCGGAATCCACACCCACGATCTATGCCCAACCCCGCGTCAACCCTACTTCCACATCATCCACTTCCAAGAACCCACCCAAACCCCGACCACTCGTGCCATTCGAAACCGACTCGGAACTCTGGCCATACCCACGCGCTCCTCTCATCGAAACCGACTCGGACGTGATCGAGCTCGACTTTGCCGATATGAGCGCCCTGAGCGATCCGGACGCATTCGAGAAGCGCACAGCCAAGGGAAAGAAATCGAGGCGCTCGAAAAAGGATCAGCAAAAGGAACGAGAAGAGATTGAGAGGAGCTGGGACGCCCCTGCCCCCATACGCGTGGTCTCTCCCGTCCCCGGTCCCCCAACAGGCACGCCCAACATGCCCAATGGGAAAGCGAAACGTGCTGCGCAGCCCGAGTGTGCGAACAACGCTGTCCCGAAACCAGCCCATACGAGTGCCCCTGCTGGCGCGTCAAAGATCAACATCAACGGTGCGCAGTCGGCGCTCTTGTCCTCGCTCGCGTCGCAGGACAATGCCGATCGCCTGAGAAATCTATCGAGGAAGGACTTTGTCACCGAGGTGTTGTCCTTGATATACGTGCGTCAACCTATTCTCTTCTCCCCCACGCGCTTCGTCCGCTCAACGCGTTTTCGTGACGATAGACGAACAAGCAATTTGTCGACGACCTCTATCGACAGTATACGACTCAGGCTGGTTGAAAAGGCTCTGCGTGGTTTGGGCTTGGCATGTCGTGTGTCGTGTTCCTGATGACATGGGTGCATGCGCGTCCGATGCATGGGAGCATTCGTGCGATCTCTCTCCCCCAGCTCGTATGCCTTGATCGCTTTTTTTTCTGGTGGCAGATCGATCGCTGCGTGTTTGGGATAGTAGTTACTGCTAGCCGTAGTCCTGCTGCGAATACATCCGTACCGCACACGCCCCTCTCGTGTCTCGATTGCTGAACGCCGCGGTGGACTCGTCCGTGAACGATCGATATCACGAATCCAAACCGCGGGATGACACTGCACGAAATCAGTGATTTCCAGCTTAAATTCGTCACTCGATTTTACTAGTCGCGGAAATGCCAAGCACGAAATTGAGCTCCGATCCTTTCTCCCATTGCACTCAGTCCGAGACGTGGCTACTTTATGAAGCAGCCGCTTCGTGTCCGGAGATTACGGTCGACTTGCGACTGTAAAAACGGTGCCTCCTCAGGGTATTCCACTCGTTCATCCGGAAAAGCAAAGCTGCTGCCAGCATAAACCTCTTTCTATCCGCCATTACGCTCGACACCCGAAAACTCATCAAGCCCATGCTACAGGTCATACAACATCTGCAGCTGGAGTAAGTCAGATAGTACATGAACCACGACTATGATACAATGCAATGTATAGACGAGATCGAGCAGGTCCATATTTCCATGTAAGTGACGAGACATACAATACAGTAAAAGACATACATAGATCACTGACACCAGAGCGAACGTTCAGAGACCTACATGGATGAATGGCAGCCACTCGACGAATGATGCCCTGTTATCGCGAAGACGTCCGACAGCATGATGCAGTGCTCGTGCAGCCTCCCGATAATCCGGCCTTGCACCGTTCCGTAAGAGTTGTTCGTACACGTCCTTTGTCACGAGCGGTGCAAGCCTATCGCTAGCGCTGATCGACCACATCATACCAACCACGCCCCCGTAACCCGCAAACAGCATCCCCGCAGCGGTATGAAGGGCCTCATCGGAGAGCTCCTTGTCACCCATCGCCGTCTCACATGCGGAGAGAAACGCGAGCCCACCACGCGGACGTGACAACGCAACGATGTCAGATAATTTCAAGCGGCGTTTATTGGCGAGACAGAATCCACTATCAGTCGGATTTGTTGCATCTTGGATTCCGTGGCATGCAAAATGGACCCAGTCTGCCTCCTTCATCAGGGGTAGCACTTCCTCGACTGCTCCAATCGAAGACTCCAGGAGTGTAGTTCTTGCTGATGGTGAGCCCTGGATAACATTTCTGATGTATTGCAACTCGACGTTCACACCTGGAAGTTTGGCCTGGCCATCTGAGGGCGGCTGACTGACAGTAAGAAGGCGGAGATTGTCACTAGGTGGAGCGTTGGTTTCGGATGATGGGACAAGAGTGCTGAGAGTAGGGGTGTATGACGAGATGACGAAATCGGATAGTTTGTGTCCAGGATCCGAAGACTGAGTGCCATAAAGACCAGCAGCATGGATGGGAAGAAACGCGAAAGGCCCAGTCGGACACCAAAAGATGCGCGATAGATCCCCAGGAGTCTGGCCAGAGACGCAGGTGAACAGATCAACTATGAATTGAATTGAATGACACCACGTACCGAGAAAGCCAGGGCATCCAGGACTGGTTTGACAACGTTGTTCCACAAGATGGATAAGACAGACTCCCAGCTGACACCCTCCGTTGGACGCGTTGTCCTCCCCTTTCGTCACACGGTATGCCGCGAGCGTGACGAAGCAAACTCTTGAGGGCATTCTGAAGACGCTCGGATCGCTCGAGAGTGAAATTAGGAAGCGGGACATGAGTTACACCCCCCGCATCGGCGAGTACAACCAACGCATCGCAGCGACTCTCTGCAGCATTAAGTATGACGACAGGTCCAGAGTGTGCTGAAGCACGGAGCTGAGAGAACTGTTTGTGAAGGAGGAATCGCTCGAAACCAGGTAATCTCTGGATATCCTGTAGCAGCTGATCTCGCTCGATCGCGAGCGCGCGCTGTCTGTTAGCCTGTTGTTCCAAAGACTCTGCCCCATGATACCTGTACTTCGAGTCTGCTCTGATAGTGTAGACAACCCTTGTTCACGAGTAACGCTAGGATGCTCTAATGCGGCTGACAGATGCCGGAGTCTGCGGGCAAGATCTGGATGAACAGACGATAACTCAGCATAGGAGCTGCGAAGCTGAAACAGTTCGCCCCAGACGATGGAGCGACCTTGCTCGAGCCACTCTACTGCAGTTTGTGGGAGTCCCGAGTCGAGAGCTGCTGCTACTGCCTCCCTTACCACATCAGCACCTTGAATGAGTTCGCGGCAACGGTTTGCAAGGGGGAGGCCTATCCATGCGAGTTGAGGCAGGATACCAATGGCAACGGAATATGCATGCAGGAGAGAGTGATGCCTTGAAGCACGAGCGGATGAAATCCAAAGCCGGGATGCACGAAATCGAGCGGTGGTAGAGCCTGTGGAGGCACAAGCAGCATGCGAGTGCAATGAAGTTGCTTGCTCGAGGTCACGCAGCTCCCTGAGACGCCTGAAACGAGTGAGGAAGCAGCCAGCTAGTAGGGGGTTTAGATATATGGGTTTGTTGGGGTGATTAACAGGGGTGAACTCAACAGCATCCCCGAGCCTAGAAATTGCTTGCTCGAGGTCACCCAGCTCCCCGAGGCGCAAGAAACGAGCTCTGAAACACTTCCCGAGGTTGTTTAGACAGCCGGGTTTGTGAGGGTGACGATCAGGGGTGAGGTCAACAGCATCCCTGAGCCTCAAAATTGCTTGCTCGAGGTCACCCAGCTCCCCGAGATTCGAGATTCGAGAAACGAGCTCTGAAGCAGTTACCGAGGTTGTTTAGACAGCCGACTTTGTGAGGGTGACAGTCAGGGGTGAGGTCAGCAGCATCCCTGAGCCTCGAAATTGCTTGCTCAAGGTCGCTCAGCTCCCCGAACTGGGCGAATCGATACGATAACGCCGCACCAAGACTCGTTAGTCTTGTAACGTGACGGTCATCCCTGACAGAAGTAGACCTGAGGCAAGTCTCAAACTCCAAGATTGCCTGTTGGAGGTCGTCTAAACCACCGAACCGTTCAAAGCAGTGCACTAGGTGGACACCCAAAGTCAATGGGTCCCCATCTATCAAACCTGAAGCGGAATCCCGCTCTACGGATGATTGGTCCTCCTCCTGAACAGCGCCCATTTTACGTCCTGCGTGCAGCTGCAGTGTGAGAGTTGCAGCTCGGTTCTCGTGACTGTCTGCAGAGCTTAGGTCTGCCACCTCACGCAGCAATGCCTCGGCCTGTGTTGCGTCAACTTCATCCTGCCACTTTTCGAACCGTGCGGAATGCACCGCGGCCAACTGAATCAGGGTGGAAGGTCGGTCGGGGTGGCCGACAGGACGGGAAGCAAGTGCATTGCGATAGGACTTCGGGCGAATTATCAGTGTCATTGACATGACAGCGGATGAATTTTGCCATTGCCATGTTTGCCTGCGCAGCCGCACGACAGGGATGGTCCAGTGGACAAGTGTTGAGCGCACGCTCAAACTGTTCAATCGACAGCTCGAGATCCCGTTTTTCCCTGTGCTTTCGGTAACGCGAGAGAGCGCTGTGGCCTTGATTCGTCGCATCTTCTAGTTGGCCCCACGATTTTGTCGTTAACTGTCGACAACTGTTTAACGGTGATTGAGTTGATACAAATCATCTACTTACCCAATCAGCGTCGAGGACCCTTGATTCGGATGAATCACATCTCTCGCGCTTCCACCGTCTGACAGTCACCAAAAGGGATGAACATGGGGATACAACATCTCCATCCTTTGGGAAGAATCTAAATGCTGCTATGGTGTGAGTGTCCAGACGTTCATCTAAATCTCCCTCCTACTCACAAACATCTTGTGCACTGCGGTCCAATAGTTGTTGCACCGTGACTGTCAACTTTCGCGGCTGCTCCCCATCACCTATTATGGGCTCGAACTCGAAGGATGCATAAATCTCAAGACCAACGGCGGCAGACAGATCAGGCGGTCTGCAAACCCTGTTAGGGCCGACGCGAGTGGGAATGGGGGAGTCTCACAGTGGAATCGGCCCACCCCACTCCACGACATCGTTATTCACTGACGTACGCTTATTTTCGGTTCTCCATTCATGACCACCGTGATGCACCACAGTATAAAAGCCGGCGGGTATTCGTCTAAGGCCAAGAGCGACATCTACTGCCTGGATCCCTGCTTTGTCATTAGCAACCTTTGCAAACTGTAGAGAAATCAATTTCCCACTCGTGATAACCATTTCCTCGTTCTCGCCGTCTGTGTACGTTGCGGAGTCTGGGGGAGAGGGCATATCTTGTAGTAACTGGTCCCCGGGCCGGGCTGTTGCTTTGTTTCCTTGATCCTGCTCCGCACATTCGGGGTTGGGGTCAGAGACATTGTGGACTATTGTCGTCAGCAATCTTTGGCAACTACAGAGACAAACAAAGTTCGTACTTGGAATAATTATTTCGTCATCCTTGTCCACTGCCACGTGTGTTTCAGAGCCTGAGGAAGAGGGCACATCACCTGGTAACTTGTCGTCGGGCCCGGGTATTTCCTCGTTTCCTTGGCCCTGTTCCGGACATTCGGGGTTGGGATAAGAGACTTCAAGCGGTTTTATGTCGTGCTGCAGGACGGTCAGTTGGAAAGATGGAAGCAAGGCATGCAAACCCACAGTTAGGGCACTAGATGTCATTAAGTCTGATTGTACTGGTCGGTTTGTGATGCTTAAACAGTAGCCCGTCGTTGTCTAGAACGATAAGCAGAGAGATGTCGGAGTGTGCGGCGAGGTACGTACAACCAGGAGCACTTCTAAGCATGCTCGACTTCACAGTAAACGGGGCAGTGGCAGTATGATCCCCTGAAGAATTGCAGAACGTTGTTCATGTGTAGCTGCGGAATTTGTCAATCAAAGGTGGTGCTGTCAAGTGCATGCTCGAATCCACAGAACCAGTGGGTAGGGCGGCGGGTCGCAATAGTTGGATCATTCTGAGAAGAACTGAGGTTGTACATGTGTCGCTGCGGACTCGGAGTGCATCCAAGGGGGCAGTGCATCATGTTGGAGCAAGATACGAAATTTTGTTTCAGAAATTCAGGTGACAGTAAGCGCAGACTCTACAGGCCATCGAGCTCGCGCGTGCTGTAGCCTGTGCACCAGCGAAATGGTCGCTGCTTCAACGCCAATCCCGCATGGAGGTATCAGATCAGCTCTGACACGGCGTAACTAACTCTGACCGGAGAGTCGTAACCACAGCAGTTGAACGGGCGTTGCCAATTGGGGTCGAATTTTTGATCTAGCCAACGACGTCTGGTAGAACCACTGACTCAGCCGCTGTGCACTCCGAGTCGGTGACCGAAATCCACAGCTTCAAATACTACACATAGACGAATCACTGGTACAAGGTCAGCGCTTCAAGCTTCAGCGCTCAGCTCTGATTCGGCGTAACGCCTGTGCAATATCACCACCAGAACCAGAATCAAGGGTGTAAGCACTGAAAGTTTTTCATTTGCCACTGCTACCACAGCAGCAGCCCGAAATTATCGTAGTGTGAACGATTCATCAGCTTCGACAGTTGGCAGTGATCGACACCGCAATACTGACCCTAATGCAGGAACTTGAAGGCATCGGTCACTGATTTTCATCTTGGACTAGGTGTGGCCTGTGCTCCCTCCACCCGTGGCAGTGGCCTGAGTTGGCTAATTAAAACAAGCGTTTGACATTTCCTCAAATACTTTCCCGGGCCCTGCCAGCGACGTAGGGCTGTTTCTGTCGCATGCGCGATTTCCATCGTCGGTGTCTTGATTCAGTTCCTCACCCCCACAGCCAATGGGATACCCCTTGTGGAGAGGTCCATTCCGAGAAGGTGTCTCTGGATTACTCAAGAGTACAATTCTAGGGATGAATGTCTTGTCTGCTGGTGGTTACTGTGGAGAAGTGTCTCTGCATGTTTTACGAGGTGTCAGGCCGCTGCTGTGAACTTCTCGATCGATTGTAGGTCCAGCTTGTGCATTTTTCCTTGCACTGTCCCGCTAATGCTGTCATAGTAAGCATTTTGGCTCTTCTTTCTTCCCTTCTGATTCGGACTCGTCGTCGTCAACAGCATATCTAATGGTGTCATCTAAGACACCGCAAACCGGGCAGATGTTCGTGTTTACAGAATTTCACAGCGAGTAACGTGTCGCCTGCATCCATGCCCTCGCTGAATCCGTTCTCTCAGCGCTCTCCAGTGGACTTTCCCAGTCATCCTCTTGATCAACCTTCCATTTGACACGAGTCGCTGTGGTGGCTAGTAACCTGCAAAGTTCGGCACGAGGACGCCGAGAAAGTCCTCATCCCCCTCGGAGGACCGAGCGTCAAAATTCCAGCGACAGCAAATTCAGGAGAGAATCGAACTTGAAGCTTGAGGGCTCGTATGCTACGACCGCAAGGTATAGGGATTACTTCAGGGAGAAGTCATTCATGTCACGTGGTCATAGAATACACTTGGATGTCCCGGGCGAACATCTCAAACGTACGGCTGAATGTCTTCAACCTCGGTGTGGGACAGGCTGCGATCAGGGTAAGTTCCACTACATACTCTGAATGATCTCTGCTGGCCTTTTACACGGTCAACTGTTATGGCCGTCGTGTCGTCCTACTCTCCATCGGATCCGTCTGGATAAGGAACAAGAACTGGAATGCCCAGTGGGCCGTCTCTGCGTCGTGCGCCACCTCCCCAGTGGGTTCCTGTTGTAGGTGAACGGACTCCCATATTTTCCTATACGGTGGTCTACAACCTTGTCTACCAAACTACCATACGAGCCCGTGTCTGCATGCGTCTGGTCGCTCTCGAGTCTCGACTGGTGAGCGACCGCTCGGTCCCTTGCGACGTGACAATTCTGTGGGCGCGGTCCCAACGGGCGCCTCATCCACTGCCACATGGCGCAAGTCCGTCCGTAGCGACGGGACGAGGTACGCAGTACTAGTTGGGACACTTGAGGATGATGATGACCTCGTGGTTGCCAATCCCTATCATATCACTCGCTTGTTTCGCAAAGGTCGCTTCGGCCCGACGACCAGATCTCTCTTTATCGGAACCCGACGCCTCCAGCATACATCCCTACGTTGGGCGGCCGCGAGCACACCAGTGTGACTGGAGGCGTTGTCTACTAGGTGCGAGCGCACTCGCCCCAAGTCTCAGAACTGGCGCTGGTTTGGGTCGTTGCTGACAGAGACAAGCTACATATACCATTGACATCGTAAACATGGCGTACGGTCCATACAATGCGAAGTCGGGTGCGTCCAAGCGTCCTTGTCGAGCACGCTCACGAGGCTCCTGACGGAGGCTGTTTGAAGTTCAAACTCCGCTTTGGCCACTCACGAGTCACTGGCACGCTGGTCGCACCATGTCCTTTTTGGCTTGGGTCGCGTTGATTCGTACATCTCGACCGACAGACCTCTTCTTTTGAATCCATCTGGGGAGGGTTCTGCAGGGTATAGACAAATAAACTAGCTACTTTGTGGATAGATAAAAGTTGCTGTGGGACATGTCGTCTAATAAGAAAAAAAAAAGGAACGAACGTCGAGTAACTATAGGTATGTATCGGTCCATCCAAAAAGCTCTCCCCCCTGTCCCCCCTCCCCCTCTAATCCAACACAACCCGCTACCTCAATCCAACAATGCCGTCCGTGGATCCATGCCCAAGCCCGCCCTTAAATTCATCACGCCACCCGCCACAGAACTAAACGCATGGGCATAGAAATAAGCCGCGCGGGACATGATCGCCTGTTCCACCTCCGCCAACACGTCTGTCAGCAATAGCGGCCATCCAAACTCGCGGTGGTCTTCTTTCGTGAGAAGGTCCGTGATCAACACGGCCCCTTGCTCTCGTAGGTATTTCAGGTTATCGGGATCCCGTTCGTCTGTGGCGATGTAATACCTTTTGCATAAAAGTGTTTAGGCGTCATATCTCGGGGATAGGGTTGTACGATAGGGAAAAGGCGCACTCACTTGTCATCAGGATTTGGCGGGTCCAGGGTCACGAGTGAGGGTTCAGGGAGCGCATCGGGCACATTGTACGCGGTCGCTGTACCGCCATGCATTGATACCAGAGTATCTCGGCCAGCGTCGAGATGTCTCTTGATTCGGGCAAGGTGAGCTCCAAAGTCGGCCTCCATCGCCCAGCCTAATCTCGTGACTGAAACAGCCGTGAATAGCCTGGTAGGGATGGAAATGGACTGTAAGCTTACAATCCCCTCGGCGCATATGCGCAGCCATCCATAACCGCCCGTCGCTCAGAGCGAACATGCGGTCGCTGATCCGTTTGGCCAAGGAGAGAATGCCTTCTATTAGTCGTATATCGTACAGCACCGTCTGCGAGAAACGCGCTTGGCTTGCAGCAGAAGTGAAATACAAGGCACCCTAGTTCAATCGATCTATAACTTGCTGGCGACCACGACAGAGCAACAACACTCACAGGTTTGCGTCCGCCGTGAACCTCTCCACGCAAGAAAAGAACCCGCGCTGTTATATCATGAAAATCTTCATATAGACCCCTTATCCGATGTCTTGGGACAGCCTCGTATATTGGTAAAACCACGTCTTTTGTTGCGTCAAAGCCAGCTCTGTGTGGTTGGGAGCAAATTCAGAACCTCTTCTAACCGAAACTCAGAAGCACTCACGCGCTTCCATAGGTATAGACCACCTCAAAACCGTTTTCTCGGAGGACATCGCCAATTTCCTCCACTGACGAGGTCGATGTGATGCGTTCTCCATCCTCTACGATCCTTCGAACATCGTCCCACTGTAACAAAGGTCTACCTTCCGGGAGAACCTCCATCAGCGCACGGTAGATGTCCGAGTCCGTCGTTGTATTAGCCCATGATCCTACTTGGTCGCGAGAAGCATCACCCCCTTCCAAACTCCACCCCCCACGGAGACGCATATCCTGGGGTATGAAATCGACACGGACGTAGTCACCTGAATCGTACCACCAGTTCTCGATGGCATGCAGACTGGGTTGCGTACCTCCCGTGTCCTGCACGTGATAGGTGTCCACGTCCCAATGGCCGTCGGTCGATTCGACGTCCAACGAAATATCGTGTAGGCGAAGGTAGTCTAAGGTCGTAATCACAGCATGTGACTGCTGGAGGTGTGTGAGGTTGAACATGACGGATATCGGTATTCGCCACGCCATTTGTTGTTCGATGGGGAGCTCCCGCCACTCGTCGGAATGTGTGGCATCACCACGATTGACCATTGTAGCATAGGCAGCACATGTCGCGCTGTCGAGTAGAAGGAGTCAGAACATAACAGACATAAATAACAGAAGGAAATGGTGGCGTACAGGTCGAACTCGCACGCGCGAGCGTACACGAAGGAGGGTATGATAGTTGTTCGGTTCAGTATCCGGCCATGAAGGACTGCTGTCTCGATGATATAGCGCATCTACCACCATGGTGAATACACGGAGATTAGGACTCTTTGATGAAGCCACGTACGTTGTTCCAACCTAACCAGAGGCTATAATCGCGTGCATAGAACCCGTTCGTTTTGGCAACCAAGTCGGTGAGGTATTTCAACTCGAGCTCTTCGGCGGTCAGAGGGCTCTGAGTGGGATTTTGGAAAGTCTCGTTCAGCCAGACAACTTCTTCGCTCAACGTGGTCAGCCCAGGGAGGGATTGACTGAGGAACTGGAATTTAACGCCATATCCTACGGTCGACAGCCCGAATCCCACGAGGACGCCGATGAAAATTGCCACCCCAACGAGCGAGGGAACCGACGCGTTGTTACCTCTGAATTGTATCAACATTGACTGAGTTGTTTTCAGATAGTGGACTAGCTAGAAATGTTAGTGAAAGGAAGCATACGGCGTCAAAGTTTGGTAGATAGTAATTAGTACCTCGGCTGTGAGGGCACCGCTTTTGTCAATTTCTTACACTGGCGATGATGCGCTGAAACACCAACTCCATACACAATGGACTCGTGACGTGAGACACGCTGGTGATTTCGAAAGAGCTACGTCCAGGTCTCCCTCGGTCGTGTCACTTACGGGCTCGCGATAACGAAGTGCGCTGGGCTCTTAAGACCCCACTGTTTCAAGGTTGCCATCATGGCAGCATAGCAATCGTGGCAAGATCATCACCGTAGTACTTGCACCCGCACCGCAGGCAATCGAGCGCGCTGAATCATTTATCGAATTGGCTTCCAACTGCACAGAGCGCACGTCGAGTGAAATTACCCGACTATACAGGATATCTTTCATCACGGGAAATCGACCTGTACCCAATCAGCATCGTATATTGAAACCATCTTCAAGTGAATCCCTCATAGTACGGTCTGGTCACCAGACTACTTTGTGTGGCCTCCAACTTATTCACACAACTACTGATCAATCATGCCTTTGACTTAAATTACATTTATCATTGTGGGATGAACAAAGACCAGACCCTAAAATATTCAAAACACCAATCGCAACCAAGATATGCCACCATGCGGTGACTCTGTATTAGTCAATTTTCTTGGGCTCCTCCACAGGTTTTTTGCGTTCCAAGATCTCCACCCATTTCCTCGGGAACCAGCCTTCTCTCCCGTCGCGCGTCCGGCCTCTCCACCACTCGCTCTCCACCTCCATCCGGGGATCCACTTCCATTCCTGTGGTAGGGTCCAACTTTCCCATGATCGCAACGATCTCGTTCTCCTTCAGCGCGAGTTCAGAGGGTGACGAGGGGGTGAATGGGTACAGTGCTCGAGCAAACGATAGCATCGAAGGATCAAGTGGACCAAGCTGGCCACCGATCTGATTCTGTTGCTGCTGCTGAGCACGCTCGTTAAGAATTTTGATCAGCTTCGACATGGCGTATGGTATGCCAAAAATGGCGAGGAAGAAAATGATAAGAGGTTTCCTGCTCGGTTTCGGTGCGGGCGGTCCAAGAGGGCCCTGAACTGGATGCCCATTAATAAACTCCCTGAACTCTCCCTGCATCGATGAACTGGGCTTCCCGGTGATGAGCTCTTTCATCCACCTCACCAGTCCAAACAGTCCAAGCACGCTCCCCAGCGCATTCCGGAGATGACTGAACTGCTCAACGACACCAACCATGGCGAAGAAGGAACTGTGTGTTGCCATGAATGTCGACTCGAGCATTTGCGCCACACCAGTAAAGGTTTGCACGATGGAATGGAGGAGGGAGAAAGTGTGTTGGGTGGTTGATTCAAGGGTTTGGGTGAGAGAAGGATTGTTAGGATCCATGCCGGGGTACATGCCCATCCCACCGTACGTGTTGTTCATCCCATATCCTCCGTATCCATACCCGCCCATTCCGCCGTATCCCAGACCTCCCCCGTACATGGGACTGCCGTACGGGGAACTGCCATACGGGGAGCTGCCATACGAGGAGCTGCCATACGGGGAGTACGTCGAGCCAAATCGCGAGTATGGGGAGTATGAGGAAAGGGAGTTGTAGGGTGAAGTGGTGCTCGCGTACGGCGAGGTAGACATTGAAGGGTTGGATAGGATTGGCGGACGGGCGGGAATGGAAGGCGGTTCAGAGGAAGACATCGGGACTGCTGACGATGTTGCTGCCGCCGCCGACGAAGTGGGGGGCTGTGTGCCAGCCCGCTCCCATGGCTTGGGTGGGGACGCCATCGTAGTCGTGGGTACGGTGTCGTGGGAAATTTGGCTTGCTGAAGTCGACTTTCCATTCGCGGTCATCGACATCCTTGAGCAAATACGCCCATCATGCTCCTTGACTAGAGTGATCCAGCATTGAAGAAGTCGTTCGACAGTGGACCACCCGTGGTGATCAGGGAATGGGCGGGAACTTTCATCTGTGGTTGCTGTCTTGAAGGAGTTCGGGATACGGAAGTGAGATACATTTCTCAAATCTAAGTTACATGAAGCTGACGGCGTGTTACATAGTTAAAATGCAATCTCCGAATTCTGATCCAGTTCCTGGGATGCGGGAATTACTACAAGCAGAGAGATACAGAAGCATGCTGATGAATGAGGGAGCGTGGTACACCGGTATGTCTGAAACCTGGATGGAATTACAGATACATATGACATTAGTGATGTCAGATGGGTCGTCGTGTTAATGTTGACACGTTAGTCGATGAATTCGGTTCCCTCGCGCCCGAAACATGCCTGGCGCAAACCTTCGGCTTCGCTAGCGCAGTGGTTTAGGCTTGAATGATCTACATCTTCCGTTGATACCACGAATGCCTCCTCCCTCACGACCCTCCTGGGAAATGCATGAGTAGAGTCAATCAGGATGGTTCCTTCGCGGCCAAGCATCTGGCGACCGTGGCGATCAAGCAGCTCTCCGTTAGGGCCCCGGAAGAGACCCGATACATTGTCCATCTCCTCCAGGGAGACTGGCAGTCCAATGTCGGACAATTCGTTGTGGGAGACAAAGATGGTCTCCTCTGTTCCTTCCCTTCGGAGGCCGCGCTGGGACGAACGAAAATCTGTCTCCATTTCATCTTCAAAGCCGCTGTCGGAAAAACCCTCCTCTTCTTCCTCTATCCGCTTCTTTTCTGCCAACAACTTTTCCACTTGTATTTGGATGATTTTGTCCTCGCGCTCCATCTCCAGACGCTCTACTTGCTCCCTTGAAAGATTTGCAGTTGAGCCCACTGGATGGCGGAGGACTACCCTGGCTCCGCCATTGAGTTCTCTAAGAACTCCTCCTTTCTCGTACAGGCAGCGAATACCCTTGTCCCCAATGCGTGGTGGACTGCGCTGGAGCGGCCTCGCTTTCTTGACAGGAGTCTGGATAACAGAGCCGGCATCGTAGGGATGAGGTGCTATGGGGGTCTGAGGGAATAGTCGGCGAATAGCGTGACTAGGCCCAGCCATGGTAGGAGGGGTAACACCGCGATCCTCGTCGACAGTCATCTTGACGTCTGCCTCTTCGTCTTCATCAACCTCGCAGTCATCGTCTGAATAATACCAGCGTACGTGAATACCTTCGCCAGTCTCGGACAAGGCGACGGTGGTCATGACCCCATAAGCGTCTCGGCATGCGAGCCATGGGGTACCGCTGGCGTTGGAGGCTACCCTATCTTCTACCTTTGTATCATGCGCCGGTCCAGTCCAAGTTGAGCGTTTGTCGGGCGAGCTGTTTCGGGGTTTGGGAGGTGGTAGCGGAGGCCTTCCGAAAATGCTGTTGCGGGTGGAGCGACCTGGGGAAGGTTTGGCCGAGCTACGGGTCTGAGGTGCCATGCTGTAGGCCCTTGTGTAACTGAAGAGACGCATTCAGATCGACGAGCGGCAAGCCACAGAAAGAGACGATCACATACCAGTTGGATAGTCGTGACAGTGGGGTTGGAAGGGCAGTGGCTCCGCTTTGGTGGGACTGTGGATGTCCAACGTCCTTGGCTCGGCTCTGTTCAAATAGCTTTTCGCTGACAACGATTGCTTTGAGACCGCGTCGTGGTCGTCAAAGGGATCTTTATTGTGCTGGGATGCTTTTGTCTCTTTATACTGGACGGCGCATTACCTCGTGGAAACCTGTTCTGGTCAGGGGCTTTTCTATTTATGGGTATGTGGCGGCCAAAGGGTGCTGGAGCGTTGGCGCGCCCAGTCGTTGCCCGCCATCACTGGTAAAGTTAGCTTGATCCGGCGTTACCGCATCTGACGCTTTGACTCGCAGAACGCGTGTATTGCTGTGGGGAACCGGTTTATCATGTTCCCAGCGGTAAAGCGGGCCCTTGTGGACGCAGGGTGGTCGACCCAAATGGAAACGCGTAGCGTCCACGAACTTGACAAGGCCCCTGTGCCAACCATAATCACTGCCTCGCATTGCCCGATCGGGCACTTTTAACCGTGATTGCTTTGGTTGATATGTCAGGTATGTGGGCGCTTGTTTACGACTCAGCAATCACTTGACTATTGATCAACCGATTGTGCTTCGCGTTTAGAAAAATCCACCAGACGTGGATTCGCGAGAACAATAGTAACCACTTGAAAAACGTCGTGTGAGTGTGGACCGGATGATTGACAGACGAAAATGGTCAGATGGGTGGACCATCGACAGCTGGGACCCGTTTCTGTTATAAGATAGCGACCCACCCGCCAACACCGAGTCATTCCAACTCACAACTCATCTCACCCTTACAAATACGATCGGCTTGTCGAATCATGTTTACCCGACGTGCCCTCTACCATCCTTACAAGTCCCCCGCCCCTCCGTCTCCTGCTGGTCTCAGGATCGCGGACCGTGTCACCCCGAAGCGGTGCTTCAATTTATTCCAAGGACCCAACTTCACCAACGCTCGTTCCCCCGCTCCTAGTCCGGTGAGTAGTCCTATCAAAGGCACTCGTCAGCCACAGGACGACCTCCCGCCTACCACCCGCCTCGCCGACCTCTTCGGAGGAAATGGTCTCGAGAGCCCCCAACGCCCGTCCACCCCGACGCCCGACCATCCTCGGAACGCGACACCAAACGGCCAGAAAACTAATATGATGCCCGATCAGCATCCGTCGCCGCTCCCCCCTCGCCGCAAGAACAAATATGGACCCAAACATCTGTCGTTCAACAACAAGAACGGCGCTCACGCCCCCGACCTCGTGCCTCCCCGCCGCCGCGCCCAACAGCTCAAAGAGAAACGGGAAACGGCGCGCAGGAGGATTCTCGACCATCACGAGCGCCGCGTGGTCCGGGCGCGCGAGGGGATCAGCCGTCTCCGAAAAGAGGCTGAGGCGTTGATGACCCCTGAACATATGGACGAGGAGGACAAGATTTTCTTGAAGCAACTGCGGCAGCTCCAGCTCGATCAGTCGTTGAAACATGATCTTGAGCAGTGCCGCCAGCGGATGTCGCGTGCTGCAGACGAGTCGACGAAGAGAAGACAGGAGCATGAGGAGAGGGATGAGGAGGCTGCGAAGAAGTGGGGAGAGGGCCGAGATGAGGAGGTTCGGGAGGAACAGAAGAGGAAGGCCGAGGCACGGGCAAAAGAAGAAGAGAGAAAGGAGGTGCGTCATCGACGGATGGAGGAGGCAGCGATGCGTGCAGACGAGGAAAGGCAACGAGCCTATGAAGCACTGGAGCGCACAATTCGGGAGGCACAGGAGCGCCTTTTCCACGAGGAGTTGGCCCGCAAGGCCAAGGAGGAAGAGCGACGACGACGAGAGGAACAGGAGCACCGAGTACGAGAGGAAAGGGAACGCCAGCTACGGGAGGAGAGGGAACGCCAGCTACGAGAGGAGAGGGAACGCCGGCGACAAGAGGAGAGGGAGCGCATGCTACGCGAGGAAGTCGAGCGTGTGCGTAAGGAAGCTCACGAACAGGTTCTTCGCGAACAGAGGGAGCGCATGCTACGCGAGGAAGTCGAGCGTCTGCGCAGGGAAGCTCACGAACAGAAGGAACGCCTCGCTAGAGAAGAACAGGAACGCCAGGCCCGCCTCTTGGCCGAACAAGCCCGTCGCGCCGCCCAGGAAGACCAAGCCCGTCAACGGTTGGTCTTGTACGAGGGCAAGTGGAACGAGCTTCGGACGAGCAACTCTCTACCCCCTATCGACGTTCGGGAGATGCCCTGGCCTGTGTTCGGTGTCGTCTCTTCTGCGGACGAGATCACCTACCATGACGTCCGGACATTCCTATTACATCCTCAACGACCGGGCGTCGAGGGGAAGACTGCGCGTGACAAGGTCAAGTCGGAGGTGTTGCGCTTCCATCCCGATAAATTCAACGCGCGCATCCTGCCCAAAATTGAGCCGTCCCAGCGGGGAGTCGCACAAGAGATTGCTGGGGCAGTTGCAAGAATACTGACGAGAATCATGACGGAAGAAGTGGGGGAGCAGAAATAAAAGCGGGTCAGTACTGCCAGACTCCGTTAATAGTGATGAATTTATGTTGTATATACTTCAGTGACTTATTTACGTGAATAACACGACACACGCTCCTTTATTTTTTAAAAATCCCTTGATACGAAAGCGAGTGTCCGGGTGATAAGTTTTGACGTCCATTGCATCCCTTGAACTTTCGTATCGTGCCGATGATTCAAGTCGTGGTGGTATGTGCCACCGAACGATAGAAATGACCACACGATCATGGATCTCACGAAATCCAAGTCATACTAGTTGGATGAATAGTATGAACCTAGCACCTCGCCTCGAGTTCACTGGCTGACACGCAACAACGATATCGATTCCTAACGAGCAGGAACGCCGCCACCAAGACTTGTAGACAATACCTGATATCTAACCGAGTACCATTAATTCCGCCCCCCTGCTACTAATGCCTCCGAGTCAGCAGACATTATCGGAGAGCTTCTCCCAAGTTCCCCTCGGGGCAAGCTGAGACGCAGATTGCCGACTCACAGGCACCAGGTCCTCGCCTGCCTCCCCAATTAAACTCTTCATCTTCGCTCTCCTCACTGACAGTCGGTGCCCATCGAACATGCTAGTCGGTTGGAAAAAATCAGATCCTCAATTATGACGGGTCACCATTTTTATGCCATACAATTTTATGTTGATGAACCTTACAATGACATTATTAGCACCCTTTTAAGTGATCTTTGCCATGTAATTCCCTCCGATCCCGTAAACTCCACAGCACCAGGTATCATCCTATCGTCGCCTTTCTTCTCAAGGATGGTGGTAGCGGTGAAGAAACAATTGGATCGGCGTCAACTTGCGGCTCCTCGGTAATCGTCACTTTTTTGAATCCCCATTTTCGCGACAGGGACAGATTTCTTCGTGTTGACATTACGCTGGCACTATCGTGGAAGTAAGATCGGGGTCCAACTCCTCTTCCACCGACGCGTTGAACTTGGCTTTGGATGCAAAGGTGGATGCGGACGCCGCACTGCTTGATAGCGCTAGCGAAGGCGGTTCCGCGTCCATATCCGCCTATAGGTGTGGGAACCGAAGCCTATCGATAAGGAGGCACGTGTATGCTATGCAAAAGCCATGAGCGGACGACCGCACATCCTTCTTCCAACGCTCCTATACCTGGTGGAGTATGTCTTTGAGCACAAGCGGGTGGTCGAGGGATGGTGAGTGTCTTGGCGAGAAGTTTGAGGGTGCAATACTGACAGGGACCAAAGAGTCGAGTGAATACAGTTCCTCCCACAGTAACATCCACCAACAGCAAGCAAAACCGATCAAAATCAAGGGTCAAGGCAGCATATTCTCGGTCGCCTTCCTCGTTGATGGGAAGCACATCGTGGGCAGTGGTGAGGAAAGAAATATTCGACGTTGGCGAGTGCAAGATGGCATGGAAGTCGGGGCGCCAATGAATGCGGGGAGTATTGTTTGCGACGTCGCAGTGTCGCGAGATGGAAAGTGGGTCGTGAATGGGACGGAAAGTGGCGAGGTGACGGTGTGGAATGCGGAGAGCCACGAAAAGGTGACCGCGTTCAAAGGACACAGCAATTTGGTGTACGCGGTGGATGTCTCTTCGGATGGGACGAGAATCGCGACCGGATCACGTGACTCGACTATCTGCGTCTGGTCGTTCTTGACTGGCGAGCGACTGCTTGGCCCTTTGAAACACACCAACCCCGTTGTTGCGGTCAAATTCTCGCCTGACGGACGCCTCGTCGCCACTGCTACATGGCGTCGCGACTCCGTTCGAATCTACGACAGTCAGGACGGCCGCCTGCTCGTCGACGTCCCAATCGAAGTCAACTCGTTCAACGAATCCCTCGCTTGGACTAGTGATGTAAAGCAACTCTTTGCGTTATCTCGCGGTGGGGACATTCACTGTCTCGACGTGTTCACCGGGACAACGCGTTCTCAATGGCGCATCCACAGCAACGATGACCCCAGGTGCATCGCTTTGGCAAGCAACGGCACATTCATCGCAGCTTCTGCAAACTCATCGGTCTCGTTCTGGGACACTACGATGCACAAGCAAATCGGGTCTGTCATCCAGCACACGGCTCCCGCCAACTCGGTGGCTATCTCAGCGAACTACGATCTTGTAATCGGTGGGGGCAAGACAATCACCCTTCGCAGCCTCTGTGACATCATTCCCTTATCTTACTCTGACAATGTAAGTGCACTTGCATCAAAATCCTGCTGCGTGAGGCCTCGCATTGCTGACTGCTGCAGATTTTCGCTGAGCAGGAAATACAGCGCATGAAGGTAGAAAAGGCTGAACTCGAAGAGACAGTGAAATCCCTTCGTGCACAGGAGGAGAATTCAAGTGCGTTTATTAGCACCCTGACTCGCGTGTCGTTGACGTTCGCGTCTATCAGACACCAAAATCACGCGTCTCGAAGAAATCGCCCAGCAACTCCGTAAGCAGCTCTCCGATTCCCAACTCAATGCGGATAGCCTCAATGAAACCATCAAGTCCCTCCGTGAGTGCATCCATCGCCACCCTGACGCGCGCTTCATGGACATCCACGTTCGTTAGATGGCAAAATTGCGCATCTCGAAGAAACCCTCCAGCGACTCAGTAACGAGCTCTCTGACTCCCGCAGTGCAACTGCTCGGGAGAAGGATAACTTGAACGAAACTATCAAGTCCCTCCGTGCACAGGGCATGAACTCGAGTGTGTCTATCGCCACCCCGACTCGCACTTCATTGACATCCGCGTCTATTAGATAGCGAAATTGCGTGCCTCAAAGAAGTCGTTCAGCAACTGCGCAAGCAGCTCTCCGATTCCAAATCCAGTGCGGATAGCCTCAATGAAACCATCAAGTCCCTTCGTGAGTGCATTCATCGCCACCCTGACGCGCGCTTCATTGTCATCCACATTCATTAGACAGCAAAATTGCACATCTAGAAGAAACCCTCCAACAACTCCATAACCGGCTCTCTGACTCCCAACACACAGCTGCTCAGGAGAAAGATCGCCTGAACGAAACCATCAAGTCCCTCCGTGCACAGGACATGAACTCGAGTGGGTCTGTCGTCACTATGACACGCACTTCATTGACATCTGCGTCTGTTAGACAGCAAAATTGCAAGTCTCGAAGAAACCCTCCACCACCTCCATAATCAGCTCTCCGATTCCCAACATACAGCAGATAGCCTCAACGAAACCATCGAGTCGCTTCGTGCACAGGAGATGCACTCGAGTGCGTCCATCGCTATCGTGACTCACACTTCATTAATACCCCCGTCCATTAGACACCAGAATCGCCCATCTCGAACAGTAACTCCGCACCCAGTGTGCCGATTCCCAACACAGAGCGGATAGCGTCGTCCAGATCCTTCGTGCATATGAGCAGAAAGATCAATGCGCAGTCCTGTATGCCAAGGGCCATATAATTGATGCTGCCGTCTCTCCTCTCGATATCACCAACACCATAAGCGAGGGGATCAGAGCCAGCGAGCCAATAATGGACTGGCTTGCTAGTAAGTTTTGGCGTCCCGCATCAAGATAAATAATCAATTTCTGCCATCAGAGTTCAAAAGCCAATGCGCATCGTCGCTGGAAATAATTGGGGACGAGGCATTGAGTGCCGAGAAACAGGATGGAGCGGTTGCAGCTTATTCTACGGCGTTGTTCCTCAGTCCCTCAAACCCGAAAGCCTTACTAATCAAGTGGGCGAGCACCGTGTTGATTCGTAGCTCGGCCAGCGAAACATTGAGTGCTGCCGCCAAGGTATGTTCTACATGATGGTTTGAAGGCGAACATTAATAGTCTTCTCGGATTAGTTCAACCTTCCAAGCTTTCTCATTTACCGGGCAATCTGCGATGTTCTTGAAAGGGACGGCCGCACTTTAGAGGCAATCGGGTGTTTCCAACAGATGCAGAATGAGTTAGGAGAGCAAGCTCAGTCGGAACTCGGTGAGGGGTTCCAGCAGCGACATCGCGATGTGACAGATTCTTTCCACACAACGATGAACGTCCTCCAGAAGGAAACGGACTCTATAGATGAATCCGAGTGGGTTGCTAGTGAGGATTCCCAACTTCGTTCATCACCCTCGGTGCCCTCTGACATTGAACATCAGACTTTAAAGCGCGTTGTCTCAAGACATTAGAGCAACGTGGAGATGTCGCCATGGACTCTGCTTCATGCAAAGATGCTATTGTCCATTACACTACAGCATTGACGCTCGATCCATTGTCGACAGATCTGCTAACCAAACGAAGCAAAGCACGAGCTGGGATTGGATCATGGGGAGATTCGCTGGAGGATGCCGATGCGGTATGTGTATCCTGATTTACACCGGCATAAATCATCAATGAGATCCCAGGCGATCAACCTCGATCCGTCGTCTCCACGTGGCTACGAAAGAAAGCATGCAGCACTACTTGGCGCTCACCGTTACGATGAAGCAATTAGTGTGTTTAACGACATGCTTCTGAAGCTTGAACAATCTCCGGATACTGTTATCCAGGGTAAATATTTTCTGACTCACACGAAAGCATCTTCTGAGGATTCTGCTTGTTACAGAAATGCGTAACTACTATGTGAGCCCATCGCAGACGATGGCGGCAATTCGCAGCTCTGCCAAGCGGAATCAGCGAGGTGCTCCGCTCGTGCTGATCAATACGGAGACCGGTCGCCTTTGTGACGAACACAAGCGCATGGATGAATTCGAAGCTGATCTGAAATTTAAAGAACTCGTTGCATCCACTATGACAAGACACGACAACTCCCGCATCTCACAGACCGTTCAGCAATATTTCCGATATGCCACGTTTTCCCACACTTGGGAAGGAGCCGAACCACTGTTCCACGATGTCCTTCACGAATCGATACACAAACTGGCAGCATCACCCACGGTCTCGAAGTTGGTGATGTTCTGTATGACGGTGCGAGAGGCTGGGTTGCACTGGGCATGGTCTGATACATGTTGTATCAACAAAATGGACGGTTCGGTGCTTCAGGAATCCCTGACCTCGATGTTTCGTTGGTACCACAAATCTGCCCTCACGATCATTCACCTAAGAGGTGTACGATCTGACTCGGAGATGAGCGCTCTCGTGAGGTGCTTGTGGAACACTCGTGCATGGACGTTGCAAGAGTTCTTTGCATCCCAGGTCATCCGTTTCTACACTGAAGATTGGAAGCCTTATCTTCCTCACGAGAGCGTGTATAACCACAAGGATTCCTCCGTGATCATGGGAGAGATGGCGGCCGCAAATGGTGTTGATGTACAAGTTCTACTCTCTCTCCAACCGGGATCAAAGGATATACGGCAGAAGCTTTGTCTGGCCGCGACACGCGCCGCTGCGAAACAAGAGGATATAGTCTACTCACTCTTTGGTATATTTGATGTCTCTATCCCAGCCACATATGGCGAGGGCCAACAACACGCTCTGGGTCGCCTCTTGCAAGAGGTCTTGACTCGGTCAGGTGATGTCACCATCCTAGCCTGGACAGGGAAGGCATCCGACTATAACAGCTGTCTTCCTGCGGAGATTGCTGTATATCGCGAGCCATCGTCACCCTATATTCCGTCGCCAATTGAAGATGGCGAGATGGACGCATTGGTTGCAGAACTACAGACATCCTCGGTGTATCTCGACTCGGCTGTGGTGCTATACGATCGACTCGTCCGTCTCCCATCGCCCCGTCTTGTCAGCCGCCGCCTTAGCTTACCTTGCATCGTGTTTCCGCTGAAGGGTCCATTGGTCTCGAGCGGTGATTCTCAGCATATTTATCGTGCCATGACATCCGCACTCGGGAATGTCGAGATCAAGACGACGGAGGACTTGTCTAGCCTAAACAATCTGGTGCTCGTGCATCCATGGCTCCAGTGCCTTCTTGACCCTGCCCTTCCTTCCGAGGATGTGTTTGTGGACGATGACCCCGAACCACTCACTCCAGTCGACGAGGATGGCAGGGATGGCGATTCCGACGCACACTCTTCCCCTGCATTACACACCGTATCCCCTGCATACGACAAGCTTACCAGAGCGTTACGGTTTTTCGCGCGTCTCAGACAGCCTTTCGGCGCGCTATTGCTCGTTCCTCTATCCCACAAGGAATACAAACGTGTTGTATCCGATCGCCCTATCGTTGTGCAGCTACTCAAGGAGGTTTCACCGCACTATCTCAAACGGAAGATACGGACGCTAGATGTCTTGTAGTTGCCTTGCTGTCTTGGGAACTTTGCCGGTCCCTGTCTTTCTTTCGGGCCGGATCTCTTGCCCTTGCCATCTTAGACTGGACCATTACATGTTTCCTCGCATTTCGCATTGCTTTCGGATTCTGTACTATATATCGTCTTGCTTGTAGTACCCCGTGTATTATGACAGTCTTTGTTGTGGCTCGGCGGCTCGGCAGTAGCCCACAACTGCACACGGACACTTACAACGAGTTGACTGTGGGCCGGGCGTTTGGCACGTCCACCCTTTCCAAGCCCAAGAATTTGGCGGTACCCTTTTATATGTACGAAGTCGTCCACGGGGAGCATGTGGGCACTGTAAAAAAGAGGAATCAATGGCGTAGATCACTCAACGGGAGTGGCTGCTGCATGTCGCATGGGGGCACTGCAAAAAAGGAATCGATGGCGCAAATCACTCAACGACCTCCGAGTCAGCAACGCTGTCCGAAAACACATGCCACTTACTCACCATAGCGGCCAATCATTGCCATTAAGTTGTCATGGATGGTATGTACATGGCGTGCCAGATCAATGACATCGACACGGTGCAATGGTGTTGGTACGGTGCATGGAACAGGACCAGTGTGGGATCTTTGGAAGATCCAGAACTCTGATATGATGTGGTAAAGTGGACTAGAACTTAAAAAGGCACCTTCTCGAAGGTTCCTAAAAATCATAATAGACACTGATCACGAGTTTTCAATCAACGTCAAAATGTTCGCCAGAACTCGAAGTCAGTGCCATACATATCTTCTCCCAGTGACAAAACTTGAAAATTGAATCCCTGCTCGTACAAGAAATCCTGTGTTCTCATTTCCTACAGCATCTAGGTGGGGCTTAAATAATGACCCGTCCGTCGTGTCAAACACGTTCCTGCTCCCACCCCGACACACGCTTTCGATTTCTCAAACTGCCCTGAATCACTATTTGTTCCCTCTCCCGACCAGGGTCCACATACCACACTTCCAATCCATCTCATACCCTTGCAGCACTCGACCTGATCTCGCTCGAAGTCTACTCCTGGTATCGCCACTTCGCTAGATGGCAACTCTAATGCAGTACATTCCTCAGTTTGCCAACACTCCGCTAGTCCTCGGTCTCGAGCCTAACAATGAATGGAAGCAGACGCTCAAGAGGAACATCGAGGCGGGGCTCCGCTTCATGGTCGACGGGGCCAAACAGGAGCTCAACAACGAGCTCGCCAAGGGTGTCATTGGGCCCAAAGAGCGCGAGCGCTTGACCGACGACCACCTCGCGACGCTCAAAAGGATCCGTCAACTGGCCAAGGAACAGTTCCAGATCGCACTCGAGCTAGAACGGTGGGAGAGATGGTGGACATCTGGCGAGCAGGTAGATCGAAGGTGGTCGGAACACATGATGAAGGAGCAACAGGCTATCTTGGACGGGATAGAGATGTATAGGAAGAACAAGGCTCCCGCGACGTCTCTTCAGTCCGACCCACCCCAGTTCCCTCCCCCTCTCTCTTCGCCGCCGCCATCCTTCCAGTTCCAGCCCAGACCCGATGTTCCTCCTTCAGAAAGCTCTGCGCTGACTCCACTCCTATCCAATCGCGAGGCGGAGTGTATCGACCGAACGCCCACCCAGACGCCAGATCCCGAACGCGACGAGCTCACTGCATCTCCAGACGAGATCCCCTCGTTCCGATTTACCCGCAAGGTTCGTGCCGGATCCATCACATCTGTGGGTTCTTGGAAGGCCCCATCCATCCTCGACACGGAAAAATCCATCCTGGAACGTTCCAAGCCCTTCACCATGTCCGACGAACCCAAGTTCCTGCCACGCACACCCACCACACCGCCCGGTCCGGCGCACAAGGAGAGTATTCAACGTAAACCGCGCACGAATGCGAGACCCATCATCCAGGAGTTTTGGAAGCCGTCGATCACGCCCGAGGAGGACGCGCAAATGTCACGCACGTTCACGCTCGCGGGATGGAACAATATTCTGAGTACCGCGTCATCTTTCAGAGCGTCGTCTATGCTCAGCGCCGCACCTGTCCCGCCTCCATCCGCGAGCCGACCCATCGTCAACGAGAGGTCATTGCCGTCGATTACGCCCGAGGACTCGCAAATGTCACAGTTGCTCATGTTCGCGAGACGGAGCAGCACTCCAAGTGCTACGTCATCTTTCAAAGCACCATCTATCCTCAGTGTCGCATTCACAGATCCCCTCGAAGCACTGTCCGCCGACGTCGACCGAGAGCGATTGAGCATTTATTCCGTGGATCAAGAGTGGAGCAGCTCGGACCAAGCCCGGGAAAAGGACAGAGAGCGTGAGAGACCCGAGCACGGGCACACCGATGACCGTTCGGTGCATAGCAACAACCACAGGCTCGAGGACCACATTGGACTTTCTCAGCTCCCGGCTACCTCTCCAAGTTCCGTGACGTTCCCTCGGGCTGGGGACATCTCTCAAGTCCATGTCCCGCCTCCATCCACGAGCCGACCCATCGTCAACCATGGGTCATTGTTGTCGATCGCGCCCGAGGAGGACGTGCGAATGCCACGCACGTTCACGTTCCCGAGACGGAGTAGCACTCCAAGTACTATGTCACCTTTCAAAGCACCGTCTATCCTCAGCGTCGCATTCACAGATCCCTTCGAAGCACTGTCCGCCGACGTCGACCGCGAGCGATCGAGCATTTATTCCATGGATCAAGAATGGAGCAGCTCGGACCAAGCCCGGGAAAGGGACAGGGAGCGTGAGATACCTGGGCACGGGCACACAGACGACCGTTCGGTGCATAGCAGCAACCACAAGTTTGAGGACCGCATTGGATTTTCCCGGCTCCTGACCAGTTCTACAAGTTCCGCGACGTACTCTCAGCCTGGGGACAGCTCTCGCGTCCATGTCCTAGAGGCTCAGTTCAAGGAAAAAGAGGTGTCGCGCAGAATAGAGGGAGCCTTTCTCAAAGAGGAAGAAACCCAGAAGAAAGAGGAGGAATTGTGCAAACGAGAGGAAGAACTCAAGTGCAGGGAAGAAGACCTTAACCGCAGAGAGGCGGAAATGCGTCGTAGGGAGCACGACAAATTGGAAGAGGAATTTTGGAAACGAATGAAGAAATTAAAGAGGGAGAAGCCCGAGGTCTGGGAAACTTGGCCTCCGGAGACGTTCCGACCTACGCCCTCTCCTCGTCCGTCTAATCCTTCGGGCACCTGGCCGAACCCTGATCGAAACGAACGTAGCACACCTGCCACCGTAAACCCATTTACTGATCAAGTCAGTACGAGCGCTTCCGGTCGTAGCAATCCTACCAGTGGCCGGTCATCGACTTCCACGCGATCGGCTTCCTCCTCCAGTACCCAACCGTTGGGTACTCCCAGACCAATAGGATCGGCGGCTCCGACACCGGAAGCTCCACCACCCACGGAGGCTGAGTTCCACCGGCGACAGGCTGGCTTGCCTCAACAACGCGTAGAGCAATTCAGGCGCGGGCAAGCGGGGTTAGCAAGACAGGAACACAAAAGGCAACGCGAGCAAGCGAGGTTAGCAGTTATAGAGGAATGCGAAAGGCAGGCAAAAACGGGCAAAACGAAGCCCGAAGAGGATGTCACGAAGCTATTTGAAGCTCACCGCAATCAATGGGACAAGATTCGGAGCTTGGGCTCGCTGATATGGGAGGACTTTCCCTGGCCTATGTTCAAGCGACCGAAAGGTCCTGATGACTTGACCTCGCCTGACATCACCGCATATGTATGTGTTGTCGTCGATCCACCCTCAGGACAGAGCCACGAAGGAGCTAAAGAGACGGTAGATGTCTCTCTGGGGCGCAGCCAAGGGGCAAGCAGGGAGTTAAGAGCCTCAGTGGGAGTACTCACTGAGTTTGGTAACGAGACGACGAGAGAGTAATCGATTTGAGGAGTTGAGGATGCTGAGGGCTACTGAGCCTGAACGTTGAAGGCTTAGAGCAGAAGACTCGAGTAGAAGAGCTTAGAATTATGGGACGAAGGGTCCCAGCCTTTATACTACACATGAGTAAGGTTCAAGAGGAGCTTGAACCGTATATGGTAATACCCTCAGACCTGAGAGAGATACGCTATTGGATAGGGCGTAGGGTTGATCAGTCAGCATGACTGAGCAACGACGTCATGAGTCTAGACCAGGGTAGAGGGTCTGACGTCAGAGGTCTGATCGGAAGAGCGTCG
>JBBPRI010000198.1:0-34705 GCA_038092955.1 Boletus pseudo-olivaceus | reverse complement strand
AGTGGATGACACCGGCCCCAGGTACTTATTGCATACTGCACGCGTTCGCTGGCCGCGCAAGGCGTGCTGGTGAAAATTGCAGCAACGTAAACTCGGTTGCTACACGCTTCATATTAGACATCAGCCAGTCACACTCAAGTCCGCGTTTGGTTAGACTGTCTGGCTGATATGCTGTGAGGATTTACTTTGGGATTTGCTTACACGCTCGTTGGCCGATGGGCCAGAAACCTGGGCTCCCTCAAGTTCGGGAGGGTTTATATCTGTTTCGCTGGACGATCATCGTGCCACCTGATAGTTTACCGCAATGAAAGACAGACCTTGGCGTTCATGCATTCGGGACAGCCAGTCGTCGAACTTCTTGTTCGGATCGAGCTCGCTTTGCCTTTCTTGTCAAGGCCCGCAGCGATTAGTTGTTTCTCGAGCCGGTTTTTCAGCCGACGCCTCGACGTGGTCGATCCGCCTCGGAAGGGGCTCGACCACCAGATGGAGAGTGCCACAAATCCCAATCTCAAAGGGCAGGCTCTTCGACAATGCCCGCAAAGGAGACGGTATCGATTTGAACAGTTGAATTGGCGGGCGACAGTGCACACTGCACGCGCGCGTTGAATGGACTGGGCTTTCTGTCTCCCTCTTTCGTACGCTGTTCGCTGTTGTTTGACCCTGCCTTTGACTTTCCTTCCATCGTCCAGGGTCCTCACTTACCTCTTTCAATGGCGCGAGGGACTCGAGCATCACGCAGAAAATCCCGTTTGGATCCATCATAAAGAAACGACGTGTTAGCAAAAAGGAGTCGTGCCAGTGCTCGTGATTTCACGGTTACTTTTTTTGTTTCTGTTGTGTCGTCCTCCCAATGAATAGCTTTCTGTGTTCCCGACCATCGCAAAAGGCGTGATTTCGTTTCCCAAAGTTACGAGGAAAAAGCGAGGTTTTCGAGACGGTCGGGTCTGTACGAACTTGAACTTGTTAGTAGACATGACACGCCCGCTGAGCGTGTTGGTCCCTCCAAGCTTCAAGCTTCAAGCTTCAACTTGGTTTCGTCCACCCCGCCCGGGTCGTGGCCACGACAATCTACAATGATACCCTTGGGCGATACCCTATACTCTCGAATGAGATGCAGGTAAAGGCATGTAACTCGCCCTCTCCCCATGCTCGATCATTTCGACTTACCACGATCCAGATTCCACACAAGTGGCAAATAAAAAAGGATAGCGATGACTTCAACAAGCCCCCCCCCCCCCCGAAAACAACGGCAAGCATGCAAGAATAAAGACATTGGCGAGATCCAATGACTATCCATACAATGACGCCCTTCAAAACGTACACGAAGCGGGGCGGACCATCGACCCCCGATATATTTCCTATATCCTCACCTTTTCCCTCACCCGACGCACCAACGATCAACATCCCCACACTACACCACGAAACCGAGGCGCACGGACATGCCCACCAATCATCGTCAGGTCTTGTGCTAGTGACTCACAGCACCATACTGCAACGACGACGGATGGTGTAACAACATCCCAGTATCCCTCGCGCCGCCGTCGGGGTCCTGCTGCTGCTGCTGCTGCTGCTGAGGAAGTGGTTGGGTATGGTATTGCAGCTGATGTTGCTGAATCTGTTGTTGAATTTGTTGCGGCGTATGTGGAACGAGTGGCGACAACGACGTGTGATCGCTCGGGAGGGGGGGGGAGGGTAACAGGGGCGTACGCTCGCCGGAGGCAGCATAGTTGACGTTGCGTTCGCGTTCGACGATCCTGTCAATAGGACTACGTGAGTGGGTGTCGGGTGCGTGGGATGAGAACAGGTGGTGTGGCAGGAACAATGGAAAGAGTAAAAAAGAGACGGAACACGCACCCACGCATCACAGCTGCATTTGTAAGCCGCTTTGCGTGCTGCTTACTTTGATTATCCTCATACTGGTCCGTCTCGTCCACAATCTCTTCCGAAATGATCTCCTATCCAAGCCATCAATGCGAGCGTTACGGAGCACCAGGACATAAATGCAATGGGAAAAAGCGCGCGATGATATCAGACCGTCAAACAGAACAAGGCGAATCTCACGCACACCGACTTACCTCGATGATATCTACATACCACACGGTCGGTCAGCGGGGGCCGTGACCGACAGACAAGCATATGTGCGGCACTGGGACAGATGGACGTACCTTCGAGGGTAATCACGCCAATAGCTCCACCAGCAAGTCCAGGCGTCCGGCTCAATAGCAATAAATGCGCACGTCCAGTTTGACTTTTGATAGAGGAAACTGGCGTGTGAGACAAACAGCTCCGGACCAAGTGGCGCCCACGTACAAATAATCCAGTGCTTGGAAGCAATTGATGGACGGATGTGCTTCCGGCAAAATCGAAAGTTTGAAATGGGTCACAGGGAGCGCTTTTGCGGGGTCGTATGCGAGGAGCTATAGCAGTGCGAATCATAACCATCTCCAACACGGAATCAGTGGTAAAGGAAAATGACCTTCTTGACGAGGAGCAGCCCCCGGAAAGCGAGTGGATTGCCTGGTTCGTGTAAGGGTATGCGAGAATAGCCGCTGTTGAGTCTATTAAGCGATTGAACGGTCAGAAAAAATGTCATCTCTGTGGGGATCGAACGTGCATGGTGTTCACGGTAGCGTGGTCCAGAATTGTGTCCATGGACAGCGTCACAACATCCTGATGGGACACTCTTTCAGTGAGCTGGCACGACTGCATACCAGCGCGGGCGCACCTTGATGGGGGTCATGATGGTTTCCACGTTTTTCGTGTTGAGCTCCAACACGCCGTTGAGGATGCTGATTTCGTCATCACGGAGGGGCTCCTCGCCGGTACGATGGAATTGGAGGAAAGACTTGAGCTCCGCCTTCTTGTACGTGTGCGTCTCGCCCGTGCCGAGGACGTAATCTAAAAGCTTGGCAATGGGCCAGGCAATTGGGGCTGGTGGGATGAGTACCCTGCATTCGGGACGTGCTTGATGGGGAAAGGAAAGTGACATACCGAACAAGTACATGAGACAGAGAACAAACGGAGCGCAACGAGCCCCAATTGCGAGGCCATATCTCACGCTGACTGCTTGTGGGATGATCCTAGCAGAGGGTTGAAAACGTTGTAGCCATTCTAGAGGGAACGACGTACTCTCTGTGAAGTGAATCGGAGTGAGACAAGACCAGTAAAATAGGTGGTCATACATACCCGAAGATGACTGATGTGGATCAATAGATAAGGAAGCGGGAAAACGATTAGATATGTAAGTCATACCAATTGCGATTGTGGAAATGGCAACGGCGGCAATACCACCGCCAATCTGGGGAATTACTTCACGCGAGGTCCGAGGATGCAAGAGTCAAGTGAATACATACAGCACCGTCCAAAAAGACGGGTAAACTCTCGTTGATGATCTGCGGAGGCTAGGCGTGAGGGAGGGGGGGACGACGAGCGAAACGTGCACGGACGACATTGGCTATGAGAAGGACCTGTTAGAAAGTGTGAGCAAACAGGGCAAGAGAGAAAGATGCGAGAACACTGACGACGAGGACCCAATGACGACCTGTTTTCATAAGACGCAGTACTGGGGGAATGAGGGACGGGAGGACGAGAGAAATGGAGCGAACACACCTTTCTGTGCGTTTTTCTTTTCGACCATGTCTTCCGAGGATGTTGCAAGGACTCGAAGATGAAGTTCGTCAAGACCCATGAGCCCGAGAGTAAGGCTGACACGGTTCAGAGGGTGTCGCTTGTAAGTGAACATTATACGTACCCAGCAAAGACACCGCCGGCGAGGACGAGGACGGCACTGATAGTGATCTTACCCCAGAATTCAGGTGACCCGATTTCTTCTTCTGTGGTTTTGGGTAGGTCATGGGATAGAACGTGGAGGAGGGAAAGAATCATCGCGATTCACGTCTTGGTTGGTCGTAGAGGGGTTCAGTATGCTAGTATATGTTCGCTTGTCAGTGCTACCCTGCAGGTTCCAAATGCCATTAGTGTGACCACCGGGTGACGGGCCGCGGTGACCGGTTCCCATGGCTCGGTTCGACCCGAACACAAGTAACCCACCACCACTTGCGGCCTTTGAGCCTAAAAACCGACTACAAAAGTAGCAGAAATAATACCCCTGAGAATTGCCAAACCAAGGAACTTGGTCGTGGACGCGTCGCGCCAACACTCTCGGACTTGTTCCACACCAGACACCCATCTCTATTGTCCGTCCATTAAGGACAATTAGTGCCGACGAGCAGGTACACGTCCAGACCGCATTCGCTTGGTATAAGGACGCGCTGAGCCTGCTCTTCTGACAGTAAGACCCACTATTTTCAACTGTCACTCATAAAAACACTCATCATTCTTATCTTGTGTTCTTTTACTTCGCGCGATGGTCACTAAAACGTTGACAGGAACTGCTAACGCCACCAATGCGGCGACAGGCGCGGAACGGTACGCGAAGATCGTGGGCGTGCTTGTACGGTTGATTTCTTGTTGCATTGTCCCATCCTTACATTACTGTATCCGCAGCGTAACATGGATTTTATCAAACCACGCGATCACGGAAACATCGTTGTGCCAGTCCGTACCGAGACTCACTCTTCCCCCATGAAACAGGCTGCTTCCAACCGACAGCCAGGCCAATCGCACACGCGCACCGCCGTGGACGAAGCGATTAACCATGAACTGGCAAAGGCACGGTATCTCATGGACGATCTCGCGGACCATGTGTTTGGACACATTGTATCGACTCAGTTGGCAAAAGATATCCTATGCAAATTCATTGATGACGGGATCGTTCATGTTTGCGAAGGGACGGCTCCTCGTTACAACCACGATGACAAGGTCGCTCTTAATCCGAACTCTGGTGATGTTCAACTTGCTATCGGGCAGGCGTTTCAGGACGCTGATGGGTGCGACTGCATTCGGTCGGATACCGAAAACAACTACGGGGAGCCGAAATCGTTGTCCACGGATACCAAGGTGAAGGAGAGGCAAACAGATACGAGGGGGAAGCAGAAAGCGAAGACATATTCATTCAAGTGGGGCACTTTCCCCGCGGAGCCCATCAACGAAAACGAGCTTGTTTCGTTCCTCAACGAGATCACCGATCACGCTTACGCTTTCGCGAAGCACAAGCTCGCCGATGTGGACACGAAGTTGCGTCATCGCTTCGCGGTTCCCAAGGACAAAAGGCATGCTATGGCGCTATCGTACGAACCAGACGGAGAGGACACGCAGCCCGACTTTGTCTTGTTGCCCTCCGACGCATTCTTAGACAACCTCAAGACCGTCGACCCGAGGTATATCAATTTTACCGCCGCGCGATTGGTGGGCGAGGCGAAGAACAAGGACCTGGCTGCAGGCCTCGAGCAGGTGCAGCGGTACGCGCGGGGCTTAAAACGCGCACAACCATGGGTGCACTATGTGCTCGCGATGACGATCACAAGGGACAAGGCGGTGTTCTTGCGTGGAGAGGGTAGCGGCACGGAACATCTGGAGCTGATCCTCGGGGATGGTCGTGGCTGCATCGAATTCATCCGGATCCTTCTTGGTCTTGCATTGGCAGACAAGGTCGACTTGGGCCATAACCCGGAAGTCACAGTCGAAGGTGAAGCACGGATGTGTGGGATCAACAATGCTACCCACCCATCGGGCGCGTCGCACACACCAACTACGTCTTGCGTGACAAGGACAACTGATGTGGAGTCGGTCGCTAATTCATCTTGCAAGATCTCTTCGTCGAAGGCGTTTCCCAGCTCTTCCTGCACCCGCAGTGGTTCAGCTACATCCAAGGCGCTTTCCGTCGCTTCGCGCACCTGCAGTGCGTCGGCTGCATCAAAGGCGCTCCCGATCTCTTCTCGTACCCGCAGTGCGTCGGCTACATCCCAGGCACTTCCTGTCTCTTCCCGCACCCGCAGTGCTTCGACTGCGTCCAGGGCACCCAGTTCTTCCCGCGCTCGCGATACTTTGGCCTCTCTCCGCCAGCAGGCAATTACCGCATCTTCGACATCTTCAAAGAGAGTTCACTCGGCGGGCAATCACGAAGAGCCACAACCAAAGAAACGCAGGACTGCCGACACTGCAAGCGAGCAAAAAGAACGAATGGTGTTTTTCCCTGTACGTGTGTACCGTCACACATGCCTGGGGATCCTGTTTACTTCCAGTTCGATTCGTGGACGTGGGACGACGGTATTCTGTGTCCTTGATCTCGATGACGATAAGATGAGGCTGGCTTTGAAGATGTCATGGCAAGATCTCGAGCGGGTCGCGGACCAGGATGCAATTATGAGAAGATTAGCGGATCACAAACCTCATCCAAACGTGATCGTCCCGCGCAAGTATGTTGCTTGGTCTGATCAAGGAAATGTTCACTGACAAGTTTTTCAGGACGTTCGACGCAGAGAGGAAGGGAATGACGTGCACAACCCTCGGTGGGATCAGAGGCTTTCTTGACGAACAGATCGACCGCTTGCACGTTGAAAACCGGGTGCTCAGGATTTCGATCTCCGAGTTGAAGCGGCCAGTGAAATATTTCTGGGGTTTGCATGACTTTGTGCGAGGGTTACGAGGCGCACTATTGGGTATGTGACTTGCATGCACGTCATCATCGAACTTATATGCTGACGCGATGGGGTGAAAGGGCACAAATTTCTTACGAGCATTGGTATTTTACACCGCGACATTAGCGAGAACAACATTGTATTGGGTGTTTATCCTTGGGAAGAGCGAGGATACTTGATCGACTTCGACATGGCCATCCTGCAGGATGCCGAGGAACCCATACGGATTTCATCGACTGAATCTGCCGACCAACTTCATGAGTCTACCGAGCAGACCCCTGCCCTGGCCGCCCAATCGGATGAGAAGAAGCGTGTCAAAGGTTTGCGAACGGTGAGTATATCTATAATCTCGTACCGTCTTCCACTCACATCGTTGCAAGGGTACTTTCCCGTATATTTCCTTCAATGTCCTCCTGGGCGAGAGGCACACACATTTCGATGATGTGGAGTCTTTCCTCTATGTGCTCCTGTTGTTCTTTTTCTCCTATGCAGGTCCCCTTCCAAAGGAAGAGCTCGAGGATGCCCACAACAAAGGTTTCGTTCGACCTACCGGGCATGGGTGCCTTTCCCATACGAGGAATTGGCCGAAAAAGTATGCAGACTGGGCAGATGGAGATCCGCAGGTTATCGCGGGATCGAAAGCGCTCGGTATTTGGAGTCCCAATGCTGGGAAGTATCTGAATGAGAGCGCCGAACTCCGGGATTGTTTAGCAAACAACTGGCCGGAAGCGTTGCATCTCCCTATCCGCTCTCTGTTGCAGTCTACTTTCGCGGCCTTCAGGGACAGCATGAAGGGAGGACGCCCGGAGGTGTCACACGCTCAATTCATCAACGTACTCGACAAGTGGCTGGTGACATGCTCTGCACTTGAACACGAATATTCGCATTGCCCGAACTTCAAGGATTCCAGGTTGGTTCGGTTGTTTTCCTCGCACGTCGTGTTTTTTGCTTACTGGACTTCCCTTCGTTCTTTGTAGAAAGATAGTAGAAAATTGTTGTACATAGCTAGGACTCATATAGATGCTAGTACAATTATCCCTGGCGTGGTCTATCCAGAATATCGGCAGTGGATCACCGTATATGCATGCTATGGCCTCCAGCGGGGAATAATCTCAGCTCAACGTGATACGCCATTGAAAGAGGGTAATCATTACGATGTATAACATCGCATCAGGACACAACGTTCAACGTGGCCTCCGGCCCTAGCGGGTTGAAACGTTGAAGTCTCGTCCAAGTCTCGTCCGCCCCATCCGAGCCGCGGCTACGACAACCAACGATGATACCCTCGGACTCCCTATACTCTCGAATGAGATTCGGGTAAAGGCATGTAACCCGCTCTCCCCCCCACTCTGTTACGATCCACACAAATAGCAAACAAAAAAAGGATAGCGATGACTTCAACGACAAGCCCCCGGATAACAACGGTAAGCATGCAAGAATAAAGATAATGGCGAGATCCAACATCTCCTCCGTCCGTCCACAGTGACGCCGTTAAAAATGTACGCGAAGCAAGGCAGACCATCGGATCCCCCTCAATACATTTCTTATATCCTCACCTTTTCCCAACGCATCGGCGATCAATGGCGGTCCCACACAACACCACGAAACCAAGCACGCGAACGTGCCCACCAATCATCGTCAGGTCTTGTGCTAGTGACTCACAGCACCATACTGCAACGACGACGGATAGTGTAACAACATCCTCGTATCCCTCGCGCCGCCGTTGGGGTGCTGCTGCTGCTGCTGGATCTGGTGCGCTCGCCGGAGGCGGCATAGCTGACGTTGCGTTCGCGTTCGACGATCCTGTCGATAGGACTATGTGAATGGGTGTCGGACGAGAACAGGTGGTGTGGGGAGGAGAATGGAAGGAGTAAAAAAGAGACGGAACACGCACCCCCGCATCACAGCTGCATTCGCAAGCCGCTTTGCGTACTGCTTACTTTGATTATCCTCGTACTGATCCGTCTCGTCCACAATCTCTTCCGAAATGATCTCCTATCCAAGCCATCAAGGCAACCGTCATGGAGCGACAGGATGTAAATGCAATGGCAGAAAGCGCGCGATGATATCCGACCGTCAAACAGAACAAGGCGAATCTCACGCACACAGACTTATCTCGATGCAGCGAGGAGACCGTGATTGACAGACAAGTTCGAGAGTAACCACACCAATAGCTGCACCGGCAAGTCCAGGCGTCCGGCTCAATAGCAATAAATGCGCGGGTCCAGTTTGACTTTTGATAGAGGAAACCGGCGTGTGAGACAAACCAGCTTCGGACCGAGTGGCGCCCACGTACAAACAATCCAATGCGTGGAAGCAATTGATGGACGGATGTGCTTCCGGTAAAATCGAGAGTTTGAAATGGGACACAGGGAACGCTTTTGCGGGGTCGCATGCGAGGAGCTATAGCAGTGCGAACTATGAACATCATCTCCAACACGGGATCAGTGGTAAACAAAAATGACCTTGACGAGGAGCAGGCCTCGGAAAGCGAGTGGATTGCCTGGTTGGTGTAAGGGTATGCGAGAATAGCCGCTGTTGAGTCTATTAAGCGATTGAACGGTCAGAAGAAGCGTCATCTCTGTGGGGATCGAATGTGCATGATGTCCACAGTAGCGTGGTCCGGAATTGTGTCCATGGACAGCGTCACGATATCCTGATATGAAATGCTCTTTCAGTGAGCCGGTATCACTACACTACAGCGCGGGCGCACCTTCATGGGGGTCATGATGATTTCGACGTGCTTCGCGTTGAGCTCCAAGACCCCGTTGAGGATGCTGATTTCGTCATCACGGAGGGGCTCCTCGCCGGTACGATGGAACTGGAGGAAAGACTTGAGCGAGTTATAGGTCAAGTTGAAAGGCTTCGCCCTAACCGAGGTTACAACATAGGATTTGAACCTTGGGCAATATTCAACCCCCGGTCTAATGGATCGTGCCGATCAGTGCCTGCACGTGACGTATGTGGCGGTGCGTTGGGAGTGTACTTGGAGGTTTGGAAACTTTGGCCAATCGGGCCCAATTCGGAGACGTTCCCTAGGCCGAATTGCAAGCGAAACTTATATAAGAGGGGTTCTGTCTCTTTACGACCGACCAAGACGCGACGTCGCGAATCGCGATGATTCTTTCCCTCCTCCACGTCCTATCCCATGACCTACCCAAAACCACAGAAGAAGAAATCGGGTCACCTGAATTCTGGGGTAAGATCACCATCAGTGCCGTCCTCGTCCTCGCCGGCGGTGTCTTTGCTGGGTACGTATAATGTTCACTTACAAGCGATACCCTCTGAACCGTGTCAGCCTTACTCTCGGGCTCATGGGTCTTGACGAACTTCATCTTCGAGTCCTTGCAACATCTTCGGAAGACATGGTGGAAAAGAAAAACGCACAGAAAGGTGTGTTCGCTCCATTTCTCTCGTCCTCCCGTCCCTCATTCCCCCAGTATTGCGTCTTATGAAAACAGGTCGTCATTGGGTCCTCGTCGTCAGTGTTCTCGCATCTCTCTCTTTTGCTTTCTTTGCTCACACTTTCTAACAGGTCCTTCTCCTAGCCAATGTCGTCCGTGCACGTTTCGCTCGTCGCCCCCTCCTCCCTCATGCCTAGCCTCCCCAGATCATCAACGAGAGTTTACCCATCTTCTTGGACGGTGCCGTACGCATTCACTTGACCCTTACGTCCTGGGGACCTCGCCTGAATCAATTTCCCCAGATTGGCGGTGGTATTGCCGCCATTGCCATCTCCACAACCGCAATTGGTACGATTTACACATCTACATGATTGTCTCCCCGCTTCCTTATCTATTGATCCACATCAGTCATCTTCGGGTATGTATGACCACCTATTTTACTGGTCTTGTCTCACTCCGATTCACTTCACAGAGAGTACGTCGTTCCCTCTAGAATGGCTACAACGTTTTCAACCCTCTGCTAGGATCATCCCACAAGCAGTCAGCGTCAGATATGGCCTCGCAATTGGGGCTCGTTGCGCTCCGTTTGTTCTCTGTCTCATGTACTTGTTCGGTATGTCACTTTCCTTTCCCCATCAAGCACGTCCCGAATGCAGGGTACTCGCCCCACCAGCCCCAATTGCCTGGCCCATTGCCAAGCTTTTAGATTACGTCCTCGGCACGAACGAGGCCCACACGTACAAGAAGGCGGAGCTCAAGTCTTTCCTCCAATTCCATCGTACCGGCGAGGAGCCCCTCCGTGATGACGAAATCAGCATCCTCAACGGGGTCTTGGAGCTCAACGCGAAGCACGTCGAAATCATCATGACCCCCATCAATGTGCGCCCGCGCTGTTGTGCAGTCGTACCAGCTCACTGAAAGAGTCTCATATCAGGATGTTGTGACGCTGTCCATGGACACAATTTTGGACCACGCTACCGTGGACACTATGCACGTTCGATCCCCATAGAGATGACGCTTCTTCTGACCGTTCAATCGCTTAATAGACTCAACAGCGGCTATTCTCGCATACCCGTACACGAACCAGGCAATCCACTCGCTTTCCGGGGGCTGCTCCTCGTCAAGAAGGTCATTTTCCTTTACCACTGATTCCGTGTTGGAGATGTTCATAGTTCGCACTGCTATAGCTCCTCGCGTACGACCCCGCAAAAGCGTTCCCTGTGTCCCATTTCAAACTCTCGATTTTACCGGAAGCACATCCATCCATCAATTGCTTCCACGCATTGGATTATTTGTAAGTGGGTACCACTCGGTCCGGAGCTATTTTGTCTCACACGCCAGTTTCTTCTATCCAAAGTCAAACTGGACGTGCGCATTTATTGGTAGTGAGTCGGACGCCTGGACTCGCCGGTGGAGCTATTGGCGTGATTACCCTCGAAGGTACGTCCATCTGTTCCAGTGTCGCACCTATGCTTAGCTGTCGGTCACGGTCCCCTCGCTGACCAACCGTAGACATCATCGAGGTAAGTCGGTGTGCGTGAGATTCGCCTTGTTCTGTTTGACGGTCTGATATCATCGCGCGCTTTTTTCCATTACATTTACATCCTGGTGCTCCATGACGGTTGCCTTGGTGGCTCGGATAGGAGATCATTTCGGAAGAGATTGTGGACGAGACGGACCAGTATGAGGATAATCAAAGTAAGCAGCACGCAAAGCGGCTTACGAATGCAGCTGTGATGCGGGGGTGCGTGTTCCGTCTCTTTTTTACTCCTTCCATTTTCCTCCCCACATCACCTGTTCTCGTCCCACTGCGCACCCGACACCCACTCACATAGTCCTATCGACAGGATCGTCGAACGCGAACGCAACGTCAGCTATGCCGCCTCTGGCGAGCGTACCCCCTTGTTAGCCTCTCCCCCCCTCCCGAGCGATCACACGTCGTTGCCGTCACTCGTTCCACATACGCCGCAACAAATTCAACAACAGATACAGCAACATCAGCTGCAATACCATGCCCAACCACTTCTTCAGCAGCAGCAGCACCCCAACGGCGGCGCGAGGGATACTGGGATGTTGTTACACCATCCGTCGTCGTTGCAGTATGGTGCTGTGAGTCACTCGCCCAAGAGCTGACGATGATTGGTGGGCACCTCTGTGTGCTTGGTTTCGTGGTGTAGTGTGGGACCGCCGTTGATCGTCGGTGCGTCGGCAAAAGGTGAGGATGTAGGAAATGTATCGAGGGGGATTCGATGGTCTGCCTTGCTTCGTGTACATTTTTGAGAGCGTCACTGGATGGATGGATGGAGGAGATGTTGGATCTCGCCATTATCTTTATTCTTGCATGCTTACCGTTGCTTTCGGGGGGCTTGTCGTTGAAGTCATCGTCATCCTTTTTTTTTGTTTGCTATTTGTGTGGATGTGGAAAGTCGGAATATATGTTTGTGATCGAGCAGAGCGGGGAAGAGAGCGAGTTTGCATAGGATATCTTTTGCCAACTGAGTCGATACAATGTGTCCAAACACATGGTCCGCGAGATCGTCCATGAGATACCGTGCCTTTGCCAGTTCATGGTTAATCGCTCCGTCCACAGTGGTGCGCGTGTGCGATTGGCCTGGCTGTCGGTTGGAAGCAGCCTGTTTCATGGGGGGAAGGGTGAGTCTCGGTGTGGACTGGCACAACGATGTTTCCGTGATCGCGTAGTTTGAGAAAATCCATGTTACGCTGAGGATACAATAATGTAAGGATGGGACAATGCAACGAGAAATCAAACCAGTACAAGTACGCGCACGATCTTCGCGTACCGTTCGGCGCCTGTCCCCGCGTTGGTGGTGTTAGCACCGTTCAAGTGGCACGTGATGTCTGCCATGTTCACGCTCTTTCGACGACTCCGACCGTGTACCCGTTCGATAATGACATCCAGACCGAGGCCGTCCCCCGAGAGCGACGTGATTGCACCAAGAGAAAAGCGACCCCGCATCAACAGGACACGGCGGCGCCACGTCATCGAGCCGTACTCGCACGACGACGTCCTCTGGCACGATGTCCATGCACTCCTCGGCGCCGACGCTGTCCACCGCGCAGAGCAAGATACGGTTGACTGGGATGCGCCGTTCCACTTTCGAGAAGAGATCGAGGTCGTCGTCGATCGTCTTTCCTCGAACGGCAATGCCCTTGCGCTTGGGCCAGCACCGCGTTCGTCCTGGGTTATCGTTGCGCCGTTTGCACTCCCCGGCGAACGTATACGGGTGCGCGTATACCGCAGCGCACGTCTGCACTCCTTCGCCGACCTTGTCTCTGTCGTTACCCCCAACCCCGATCTGAGAGACGAACGCAGAGTGCAGTGCAAATACTTTGGTCAATGCTCTGGCTGCCAGTACCAAGTACGATCGTCCACCCACATCGATCGATCGGTCGTGTGCTCATTCTCGACCTCAGATGCTCTCCTATGAAAAGCAGCTCGAGATCAAACGTGACGTCGTCATCAAGGCATACCAGAATTTTTCAAGTAAGACATGTCATTCCGACCTCCCTCCGTCTCTCAAACGTGCCTCTAGACCTACCCCCCTCCGCAGTACCGACTGTCCTGCCTACCATCGGCTCCCCGAAACAATACCACTACCGCACAAAGATAACCCCCCACTTCGAGGCTCCTCCTAAAAAAGCACGCGCCGATCCTATTCCCGCCAATAAACCCGACTGGCTCAAGATCGGCTTCAACGAGATCGGAAAAAAGTCCGTGATCGATATTGAGGTCGGTCTTCTTCCTCCACCCTACGTCCTCCTCTTACCTCACACGCGTCCAGGAATGTCCCATCGCCACTCCAATACTCAACCAAGCCCTCGGTCCAATACGCGAAAACATCATCCAGTAAGCCTCACAACCACCTCTCCCTTCACTTGACGCTGACTTGGACCAGAAATATATGGTCCTACAAAAAGGGTGTTTCCCTCCTCCTCCGCGACTCCCTCGATCGTTCCGCCCCCATCGACCCCACTCCAGACGACCCGGCCCAACACATCTGTATCACCGACCACAAAGCGACCGTGCGCGAACGCGTCGGCAACACCTACTTTGAGTTTCCCGGACACGCCTTCTTCCAAAACAACAACGCCATTCTCGTCCCACTCACCAACTACGTGCGGGACGCCATCTTCCCCGTCTCCACTTCCACAAACGCAGACGCAGACGCAAAGACAGACAACAACACATCACCAACACATCTCGTCGACGCCTACTGCGGCAGCGGCCTCTTCTCCATCCTCCTCTCCCCCCACTTCCATACCGTCACCGGCATCGAACTCGCCACCGACGCTATCCGCTCCGCCACCGCCAACGCCCAACTAAACCAACTCCCTCCCGACCGATGCACCTTTCTCGCCGGAGACGCCTCGGATATCTTTGCCAAAGTACACGCCTTTCCGCGGGACAAAACGGCGGTGATCGTCGATCCCCCGCGCAAGGGGTGTGATGCGCGGTTCGTGGAACAGCTGTTGGCGTTTGGCGCGGGGACGGTGGTGTACGTGAGTTGTAACGTGCATACGCAGGCGAGGGATGTGGGGATGATAGTGAGGCAGTCTGAGGAAGCGGGAGCGGGCGCGTGTGAGGCGGAGGAAGGGACGCGGCGACGGCCAAGGTACGTGTTGGAGAGTCTGAGGGGGTTCGATTTGTTCCCGCAGACAGCGCACATCGAGAGTGTCGCGGTGTTGAGGCTGGTGTCGGTGGAGGAGCAGCGCTCGAGCGAGTCCTTCGTCTGATAAGCTGAGCTCTTTGTCACCCAATAAACCTGAACAAACCCGGCTACTTACAGAGTATCGGTAGCTGTTCTGGCTTTATAATACAATGTCTTCAATCTTGATCGGCCCATTCTCACGTCCACTTCTTATCAGGCCTGAAGGTGGTCATGCGACCCGCCACCAAATTTTTTATCTCACCCTCACTCTCACTTTGTGTATCTTTCGGACTTGGCGCCGATAAATTACACATAACCACGAGAATGACTCGTCGAAGGCGGTGTCATCAAAAAGGGGGGTCCAGCAGCCTCTGTGCGATCGATACTCCCACTTCTACCTCCAGACGCATCTGAGACATGACGATCGAGACGCCCAAGAAGCATGCAGAGACGCCATACAAAATACGTGCGGACGGGCGCGAGGAACTCGACGCTGGACTCACGCAGCTTGACGTGTGTGCACGAATTCTACATGATCATATCGATGCTCGAACTGAGACACGCTGATAATTCGCGTCAGATCGCCAAACTGACAGTCAAGCTAACGGAGATACCAAAATCCCTTCCAGATCCCAAGACGCTCCAGTTCGGCGTGGTGAGTGCCCAACCCTGCCCATCCACAATGCGCTCGTCATCGATCGCGGCGCGCTGACGATGTGACTGGGATTGGAATCGCAACAGAACTTCAGCGACCACATGGTCGTTGCGTCGTTCCATCCAGAGTCTGGATGGTCCCCTCCGGAAATCAAGCCGCACGGACCGCTCACGCTCGACCCCGCTTCGTCCTGTTTCCAGTACGGCACCAACATTTTCGAGGGTATGAAGGTGTGTCGTCACGGGCATGACATATCGAGGGATCGAACGCGGTTGACTACGCATGGCATGTAGGCCTACCTTGGACCGGATGGCAAAGCGCGACTGTTTCGCCCCGATATGAATATGCGGCGCATGGAACGCTCTGTGGCGCGTATGGCGCTTCCTGTGAGTAGGATCTCCGGCCCCGTCCTTCGTCATCGTCCCGGCCTCATCGTGTATCTAACAGCCCATCGACGGCGACGCCGTCCTCGACCTGATCAAACGCCTTGTCCAGATTGAAAAACGATGGATCCCCACGTTGCCAGGACACAGTCTCTACCTCCGACCAACCGTCATCGGTACGCGACCAGGTACGTTCCCCGTCTTCACCCACCCGCGACGTGACGGTGATCGTCCTTTCCCCTCACGACCATACCAGCCCTCGGCGTTGCCGCCTCCGACCACGCCATCCTTTACATCCTGGCAACCCCCAGTGGGCCCTATTTCCAACGTCCTATCTCCGTCCTCGCGGTGAGCGACGTCGTGCGCGCGTGGCCGGGCGGCACCGGCGGACACAAAGTCGGCGGAAACTATTCCCCAGGGTTCCTGCCCCTACGCGAGGCAACAGCACAAGGATACGACCAGATATTGTGGTTGTATGGCGAGAAGAAGTATGTGACGGAGGGAGGTGCGATGAACGTCTTTGTCGTGCTCAAGCGGGCGGACGGGGACGGTGCGTGTTCCAGTTCTGGTCCCGTTGGACGATGGGGGCATCCTCGAAACTGAGGATGCGATGAATTGAGAATAGGTTTGGACGTTTTCACGCCTCCGCTGGATGGGACGATTCTCCCTGGCGTCACCCGCGCCTCGTGCCTCGCCCTCGCATCGGACCCCGATTTCCACGCGTCCATCGTCTCCGATACGATCACGACGATGCTCCACCCCGCTGAACGTGCCTTTACCATGGCCGACCTCGAACGCTGGTCCGCCGAGGGCACCCTCCTCGAAGTCCTCTGCGTCGGCACCGCCGCGATTGTCGCCGCTATACACCGGATCGGGTTCGAGGGGCGAGACATCCGCGTGCCAACGTACCCGACCGACGGGAACGGGTTGGGCCCCGTGGGGAGCGCACTGAGAGCAAAGATATTGGCGGTGCAGGAGGGTAGGGAGGAGTATGAAGGGTGGGGAGTTGTATGTGAGTAGCGTACATGTGCATGGAAACGAAAAGAGAAAATATTGTTGTACACTAGTCAGTAGCCCGGAACTTGTGGCCCTCAATACGAAGAATAGAGGCAACATGAGGGGGGGGGGAGTCGCTTTCATCCTTCCCAACCGTCATCCGCATCGGTGGGGCAGTGTTGGCAAGACAGAAAACGTTGGCAGTGTCAGGTGCCGAGGAGAAGATACTCGCGCACGACGACAAGTGAATCCTTTTTCCCTCCTGGTAGACTGGCGCACCTGTAGTTCTGACCGTCGTTCGATTTTCGGGTTTAAGAGCAGCTGAGATGTCTCCGGGCGAGGCAGCTGGAACAGGATCGATCGATTCCGGTTGGATTCTTGGCCGCTGTTGTCGTCCCAGGGCACCGCCCTAGTGGCATCTGCAAACGTGAGGGACGTGGAGTCGGATGCGGAACTACTGGGAAGAACATCTGCGCGATGGAAAGGGACAGTCGAAGTGGTAGTATGAGAGAGCGTGTCGAGGCGAGTTGACAAAGTTGAACACGACGGAGGTATGTCTCCTCCCCTTCCGGTCTCTAACGGATGCCCTTCCAGATTTAATTTACTTGGTGTTCGTCCAGACGGGAGCCCAGTGGCATCTTTTCCTCGACGACGTTAGATCCCTCCCCCCCTGGATGGTGTCAGGTATTGAGACTTGGAAAGATTCGTTGAACACCATTTCCGTGGGGCTGGAGTCGTGGCAACTGCAAACCTTGCCCGATCATCGGGCCCGGTTGAACGTCCGATACAACCACGAAAAGCCCGCCCAACAACGTTCACCAACTTTCTCTACGCATTTTCAGTATGTTGCATTACGAGTCAGTGTACTGTACGAGCAAATCTATTGTACAATTAATTAACTATTCCCAGACCCCATGGCATTCCGTGGCAAAAAAAAAAATTACCAAAAGTGTAGCGTAACCAATCCAGTCGGGACAGGACATGGTCACGTATAGACAAGACCACAACGTCGAAACGAGAGTCTAACAATAAAATGACCAACATGGCATATCGCATGTCCAACACGACAGTCGACGAAAAACTCCTTCTTGTACTGCCCACCGCCCAGATTTTTCGCAGGACACGGCTCCGGTTGTCCATGCCATCGATCATCGATTCATCTCAGACTGGCAGTGGAATGACTATGCCTTGCGCATTCTCACGAGTCGAGGGACCACATGTCTGCTCAATGGTCCCTTGTACCTGAAGTTGATCGCTGGCCGGCTGCGACTTTGAAGTGGCTTGCGACGAATCACTGAATGCCCAGTTCATCGAATGGAGCTGAGCGGGATCCAAGATGAGCGACGACGATCATGTGAAAGGCGGCTAGCTAAGCGACGCACCCCTTCGCTCATGTCATACGTGGCAAACAACTCTGCCTTGAGCGACTCGCGGTTAAGAAGGCTATCCAAGAGGGTCTTCCGAAAAGAAAGAAGAAGAAATCAAGTCAGTGGACGGCACACTGTTGGTTACGTTGACGATACTCACATTCGTGTAGATACGACCGATGGGAATGGCGAACATGCCATAGAAATTCGTGTTCGGGGAAACGATAAAAGAGATCAAATCACCCAAGGAGAAGATTCCGGCGAAGAGACCTGTCTGGATGGCACCGCGAATAAGTCGGTTGAGAACTGTATCTGTCCTGCGGAAACCAGTTCGCGAACGGGAAAAAGTGATGACCAAGGTAACTGGTGGTTGTAAATAAACACCTTGATGTTATACTGGAATAAACAAGCGTACCGGTGATGAACACGTCCACAACAACCTGCGTGGTCACCCAGGCGATCACGATGGGTGTAATACGCGGTAACTCAGACATACTGAAGAATCATGATCAGTTTGATACCGAATCTCATTCGTGAAACGTACACCCAAATAATCCAAGCCTCGACGCCGCAAGTAAACCCCAGAATAAATGAAGTAATCGCCAGCACGATGACCACGCCATATAGGATCTTGCTGTCGGTGAGATGCCAAATCCTACAACACAGTGAGATTTAGTTTGAGATCGCGTTGCTATATCTGTATACTTGCCTGAACCCTAGGTATATCTGTGTCACCAGCGCAGTAAGCGCAGTACAGATAGGGGTGACTTCGTATGGCCAATAACTCACTTCAACAGTGACCATTAGGACCAGATCGAAAAGGTGACATGATTACTTACATCCAAGAGCTGCTGGATTATCAAAGTTCGTCACACTGAAATGCACTCAACATGAGTAGACGCGATGGCTGATAAGGCTACGAACGTGTAATGCCACGCCAAGTATATGGCTCTATGAAAACGGTTGAGCTAATTCCCAAATACTAGACCGATAATACTCACGAGACGCTGTGGAACGTATCCACAAGGAAGAGAAAGAACACCATGCACCTAAAACCATTCATCAAAACTGTACAATTGTGAATCGGTGAACGACTGACTTTGTCCCTAGTCGATCATTGAATTCTGGAGCGGGGTATGAGTTATAGTGGACTGATCGTTGCTGATCCTACTCACTCGTCTGGTGGTACACCGCGAACTGATACACGACGAGGCCATACAAGAAGGTATTGACTTGATCCGCAACGGGTCAGTTGGAGTCCCCAAGCCGACGACGATGATAAAGATCACCGACACTCACGGAATATGCCCACTAGGAGTGTACCTATTATTCGATCCCGTCAATATAATCCATTCTACAAAACGGACACCTCATTGAACGCACCGATGGTCGCGTCATACAAGCCCATTCTGAATCCTGGTTGCTAAGTCAAGAAGGGCAGGACGACTCAGAAGAACACCTCGGCGGTGGAGGATGGGGATGGGGGATTGACCACTGGACTCATTGAGAAGATATATCCACGGAACCCTGAGTCCCTCTTGTAGGATAATGTATAAGACCGCCGAACAGTGCGCCTCTCGTACGAATCCGCAAAAGTACGAAGTGATTTTACACTCTTTGTATTCAGAAGTGCTGTAATAGCAAGAGTAAGTCATGCTGTAAGACCCCTTCTGAGTAGGTTGCAATTGACTAGAAAAAAGTTTCAGTTACCAATGATTAAGTTCAAATCAAGGCAAGAATTAGATTCAGTGATCACTTTAATGCTCATCACGCGGTATACGGGGCGGCGACGTTCATCAGTGGCGGAAGAGTCGGTTACCAAACTGAATGATTGCAATTCAGTGGGACGGCCACCAGGTCACGGCAACGAGCGAACTTTGTTACAGGGTCGGCGGCATCTGTTGACACTCCCGCGAGGGATTCGTTTTACTCTTCATACACATGTACCCTTGCAACTTCCAAGTGATCCAAACAATGCAAAGCTTTCCAGTGATCAGCGCTATCAGCATTTGTTTGATGTTGTCTAAAAATCTTCCGATGTTTAAGCGCTAGCAAGCTTGCGACTTCTACCCCCGACTAGCTCTCTGAAATGGCGCTGAAGACATCCACTTGCCTTGGAGAGATCCTCGACGCCAGATGGAAGCAGCGCATCCCCATTCTCGTGTGCTCGTTCTCTTCCAAGCTTCCACTTTGCCCTGATCTCGGGAAAGATTGCTTCACGCTGAATACCTCCTGATCGCGGCAGCACTGTTGCCTATCATACTTTTCTTCTTAATGGGTCGCAACGCCTCCCCCCATTTTCATCTTGTTTCACTGCAAGCGCGAACCCGCGGCTCGACAGCGGTCACATCCGGGATCACCACCCTCACTCGAGGTCACTACCGTGTACTATATTCATCACCCTGGTCCTTGTTCCCGATCTCGTTCCCTCTCTCCCCGTAACTGCCCCACCTACACTCGATGGCCCAGATGCGTCCGGCCTCGCTGATTTGATTCTCTCCTGAGTAGCATCATTCAACTCGGTCATCGTCGATATCTTTCATGTTTATTCATCCTTGCGGCCGTGCGGAGTGAGCTGCCCCACTGTATGTGCTCCTCCCATGTTCTGTCGTCTGATGGGGTATATCGAGCGTGGAGTTGTCGGACATAATTGCTGCTTCTTGCGGTCCCAGGCCAGTAACCTCGTAAATCACATCGCGTCGCATCCCCAAGGGGCGTTTTCGTACATGCGCACATTACTCTCGTGTGTGCGTTCCCCTGGCCAAGCGCGGGAGGCAGTACGGCGACCAGTGGGTGTCCCGTGTGCCAAAGTGCGCGGTTTTCGTCCGTCGTGCCGATCCTGACGCGGATGCCTCGCCTTGTGGCGATGGTCACTCTTTGTGTGGATTGTTTCGCCTTTGAGTCATGTTGTGTGCTCGTGGTCGGAGACACTGACACGTCCATCGCAACGCGATAAGCGGCATACCCGACGTTCTCGTCCCACCCACATTTCAAGGTATAGTCCATAAATCTCGTGCTCGGTACACGCCATTCGGGTTACCAAGCTTCTTACTCACGTACTAGGATTACGTTCAGCACTCGTCATGAGACCATACCTCTTAGTAGTTCATGTCCGACCGTAGTATTCTTCCACGGCAGGATTGCATACCTGGAGGGACGAGCTGGGGCTCGGAAATAGGAAAGAAGGAAAAACTGTCTTGGATCGACTCTGTGCACGGAGGACTAGCTGGATCGAGCGGTATGGGAAAGGTGCGTCTGATGGTTATGCGTCTACCGTGAGAGCAGGAAAGTAGCTCGATATCGCTTTCGGACGTGATTGGTGCCGCGGAAGGTGCCGATAAGCTGATGTCCATATCCGTCCACATGGTCCGTGCGCGTACCCTCGACCGTATATGTACCTCGCCCAGGGCGCCATCTCATTTTTTTCTCTCCATCTCTTGTGCTCGGGCATGTACTGTCGCCAGTGAGGTCTTTACCGAGGCACAGTCTTTTGCTGATTGCAAATTACACATCCGAACACGTCTGTTAGCTTCGGCTTTCAGCAATTTTTGGAAAAACCCCCCCCCCTTGTTTTTATTTCAAGGTTAAAGTATACTGGATGTTGTAGGGGCATGTCTTTGATTGTACTAGTTGAATGGAAGTTGTCAAGTAATTCTCGAACCAGAACACACACTCGATGTTGTCGATATTTATATATTGTGCATATGTACATGTCATCGATCACACCGAGCGACTACCAAAGTCTACGGGCGCTGTTAATAACACAAGACGTTTTCTCCGCGTTCCTTGTCAAGTTGTCTGATCTTGTTCTGTGATACGACAATAAAAAGGTGTTGAACCGCGTGGTGATCGTGAAGGGCCAGGGGGCGAGGTGGGAACGGCCACGAGTTGAGAAAAACAGGACAAAAAGAGAGGGAGAGGAGAGAAGCAACGACCCACCTCGAGGGTAAACAAGTGTGCGTCGTACGACGCCGGTGCGAGCACACGCATGCTCTCTGCGAGTTGGTAGAGATAGTCCTGTGTATGTACGAGATCAATACGTTATTGTTCACGTTGACGAGGGGTGCGAATGATAAGAAGGTGGAGTGGGAGAAGGGAAACTCAAGAAAGAGGAGGGCACGTGCCTTATTACGACCTGAGAAACCAACCGAACGCCAGATATGCACTGCGAGGGCATCCAGGGGTTCAGAGCGGACTGTGAGCGGACAGTTAAGGAGGCGTCGACTCAACCCTGAGGGGAGGAAGGTGGAGTTAAACGTACCAAAAGAGGGATTATCCGGTCGGCTGATATAGCACTGCAGGTTGCAGAAGCCATATTATCACGCATACTGACCTCAAGGGCAAGAAGGGAAGTCACTGGCACGTACAGATGCTCCATGTATGATGACTTTCTCCATGCCACTGTCTATGGTATATACGTCCAGCGTTTCAACTGTGTAGTCCTGCCACCACGCATTTCACGTGAGGTTGTGATTCGAGGAGGAAAGGTGGGTAGGGAACACACCGTCTCTCGGTTGTCTACGACGACGTGCCGTTGGTTCGAGATCGGGAAAATGGAGATGGGACGCACATAGGTTTTCACGCACTTCGGCGACGTGCGCTGGATCTATGGTAAATGCTACACCTGTGCGCCCACCATTATCAGCATGTCCGAATCATGATACACGCAGAGGGGGAGGAATTACTCACCCCACACGATGTCCTCGGACGGAAACGCATCCTGTTCAACGCCAGGATAACATACGACCACGGTACCGTGGTAGAAGCGGGTATATGAGTGAATTTGGCTCTCTGCTCTGTTTTCCGGGGGGGGGGGGGTAGGAGAATGTGACACGCACAGATGTACAAATTTGGTCCCAGTCTTCTTTGTGAACGATCGTCACTACACGTCCGGGTTTCTTGTGTTGTGTGAGCGTCATCATCGTAGAGTCCCAGCGCTGTGGTGTGAGTGGACCTACCTCTGGCGTTCCCCGATGGTCGTACGATTTCAAGGCAAAGCGTCGGACGAACCCTTTCAAAAAGCCGGGGACTAAGGTGGTGTTAGGATGCGGGTATACCAGAGAGGCGAACGGCGGAGCTTACCCTGGGATATCACATGTGGGGGAGGCTATTGACCGCCGAGTCCTCGGTTCAGCTTGTTCAAGCACCAACAGACCTAGGAAAGACCTACCTTGAAGATGAGAGATCCGTATCCGAATACAACGAATGGAGAGGCTGCCATTGTTCTTGCTCTCTTCCGAGTCACAGTTACCAAGGCCGGTTGGACTCCCTCCCACTATATAAGCACCCTTTTGCTGGACGTGGACGTAATATAACGACAGTGCTCTTCAGAATCAGCATCGACGTATCATTGCGTATCCGAGTACCACTTCGGTTTCGTTACCACAGGGTGATTTCAAACTAGGACTCATGATCAGGTTTGCACCCTCTCTCCTCTGGGACGGCCGGTTAAACCAATGGCCGGCGAGGTTTCTTCAAGTTCTTGGCCCTGGCCCTGTTCATTAATCATTCTGTAGCGAGACCATGAGGAGGCTGCCACAGTTCTGCCACAAGGAGATGAACACTGACTGTCTTCCAGTTCGCATTCTGCCGAACCGATTATTGCCAATGTTCATTTTCATGTAAACGCGCACGGTGTTCTGCAGTCCTCTCTTCTGAAGGGAGATGGCATCAAGTCGACTATGGTCGAAAAGCACCATGATACGGCCGATTGGTCCTCTGTTTCGCGTCCCATCATTAGTAGCGTGTCGATGGTCAAACCAGGGGTTATGCAAACCTGCGTTGCTCCGCGTGGACACGGCGGAGGTGAGGAGGGGTGGCCTATCTGGAAGGAAGGTCACATTGGGCCACGCCCAATCATGATCATGAGTTACGAGACCTCGCATAAATTCAAGCCGCGCAAATACTACACGCACTGCATTTCGTTGGACTTTCCATTCCTCCGAACAGTGGCGCAGTGTTCTCGTTGTTCCGACTTCCGAGTCCGACGTCGTACCTTCGGGTATTTGCAGACGCTAACCTCAGTACACCGTGTTTTGCACATCCACACAAATTCCATCTACACCGTGTAAACTCTGATAGGGTATCCCTCCGTTTCTGGCCTCGTTGAGTTCTCTTGTACGAGGCACCAGAAATGAAATCTCGGTCGATCAGTCTTATCGCAAGCGTTGCACAATCAACTCGTCACCGGACAAGTAGCGAATCGTTCGCTGCTGTGTTTTGCTCCCATGCCCCCTCTCCTCAGCAAAATTTCTCGAAGGGAATCCCACAAGGTAGTCAGAACCAATGAGCAACCGGACCGACAAACGTGCAATCAGATGACAGGGTGGAGGCTTCTTCGCCTCTTCGTTTATGCTCCAGGTCCGACGTGCACCTCCACTTGGAATCATGGGCTTCGCTAATTTTCTTTCAATCTAGTAGGACCCTTGATTTCCTTTCTTGCTGGTCATCCTCTAATCATGGCTCTCAAATGGCCCGTGGTAGAGTAGTCGAGCGATAACTAGCGTCGCGGGTGCTTCACAGCAACTCGCTCGCTCATCCTTCAGCCATCCAAACGAAGTTTGAAAGCTAATAGTTTATGTTCTTGTCTCCGTTTCTTATCTCCGACTCTTACCTCATCGTTTCTAGTCCTTGTCGAAGCTCCTCGGGTTCATAGACAACGTCAAGGTTCACCATTTCCATCAGGCATCCTTCCTCAACCTGTCACCGCGATGCCGTGACAAGATCCCCAAGGCTCGCACCCTCGGACATAGTCCAATCGAACAACCATAGATAGGCGGGAATATCGCCCCATTCGCCATCTTCACAACTACCACAGGTAACTCTTATCAGATACACATCCACCACTCCTGTTTCCAAAGGGCAGCCAGGTTCCACCGCCCGCGGAATACACACCTTGATCAGCAGGAGGAGGTCCCCATGAATTGGACGGCAGTGCCTGAACACGAAATCGAACACCCGACAACCCTCCGCTTTCCCCCCTCCCCCCCCCCTTACTGATGAGTGCCACACTCTTTGCGATGCAGTCAATGACGGGTGGTCGGACCTTGATGGACTTGGATTGATTAAGATTGAGCGTAAGCATGGGGGAAGAGCAAACGCACTGCTTCCTCGACATCGTCGATTGCTATGTCACAGTGTTGCAAATGCGCTCGTATGAGCGCAGAGTCTGTTGGCGAGTGCATGATGGTTCGGGTGCCCAGAGTTGGTGTGCTTCCGTATCTGCGAGGCGGTTCTGCTCACACGAATCGAGTGCGGTGTCACTGATGTCCATGAACGGCACCTGAGAGAAGAAGCGACGAGTTTCCGTGTTGAAGGAAGGGAGATGTCGAGGTAAAGTCATCCAGATACGCCGTGATCCGACGATACACGATACTCACAGTGATGCAGGATAAACTCTTGATGGTGATTATCCCGCCCCCCCCCCCTCCAATTGCGAGAAACCGGACGTTTGGTGAGAGTGCGATCGAATGCATGTCTTGAGCGTGTTGGATAAGCCTGAGCTGTGTGTGTCCCAAACGTGGCGGTATAGTTTGTAGACCATGCGATGAATTCTTCATGCTGCGGCAGGGTGATGCACGAGGAGCTGTTAGTATCGGGAACTGGTCATTCCGAGGCCGCTGACCCGGCGGATGCTTCGACTTGTTTGATTTTACCGTCGGATACGATGAAGAGCAGATCATAAGTTCGACCACAGTCGAGTGAACCGAGCGCGCTCGCTTACAGACCCAGCAAGAACATATGCCGGTGGACGTGCTTTCAGCGCCGTCTGCCTGGTTGAAGCTAGACGCAACTTCTCCCGGATGCCGTTTAAATAATCTCGGACGAAGTGCCATCAGTTGCTGCGCAGACGCCCCGGTGGCTTGTTCCATCTCCGAGATGATTTCCGGTGACTCTTTGTGGTTCAGTATTCCCAGAGCGAGATACTAAGGAGTCTGCGTAGAAGCGGATGTGCTTGGCAGCAACATGTTCCGTGCGCTGTTGCCCCATTGAAATACTCCTCATGAGATCGCCAATCTCCGCTGGAGAGCGAACACCGAGGAGAAAGACAATCACCTGATGGCCTGGCAGCAATCCCAAGTTGCGCTCGCGAGAAAATACGACAAAGCAAGGGGAAAAATGGAGAGGGTATTAGACAGCGAATCCAGCGAGCAAGACGGCATATTTACACCGCTGCACGCCAGTCTTGTTGTGCAATTTCTGTCGTCGATGCTCAGATCTTGGTACGAAGCAAAGCACTGGCAGGTCGCTTGACATTGGTTCCGTCGTCCCCAAAATGGGCACATACAGGATCGACATGTGGCACGTGATCACAACCCCAACCTACCTCCAAGGAAATCAAACTGGTACTACGACGTATAAGCCCGCAGGGCGTCCCTCACCACCCAGACGAGGCCGATTCTGAACAGGTTCGTTCAGTCAAAAATGCATTCGGGTCAGCCGCCGCCATGGTAGTGGACTGGTCAGCCTCCGATCTCAAGGATATAAAATCCTTCGTGCTCAGACATGCAAGGTCAGCTCTTTCGTCGTTGCCTCCCTGGTCATTATCTCGCTTCCGATGCCCAGATCAACGACGGAAAGTGCCAACGCCATCATGACCCCCAAGGGTGGGCATATCTCATGCTCCGTACGTTGTTCCCGTGCTACCTTGGTTGGCATCCGTAGCTAACTTGGTGCTTCAGACGATGGCGAGACCAAGACCGTTCGTGGTCACCAGTCTTACCACGAAACGGTACGGTCCGACGAGACATAAGACGCCGCTGCAGAAGATACCACTGCGGGTCCTGCCGCCGAGGTCGACCAAGGAACGACCGTCAACCCTCCCTCGTTGGGTTCAGATCCCCCGGTATGCGTCTTTACCGACCGTCGTTCCAGCGGTGAGGCCACGCCGCCCGTTTCCTAAGCCGGTGCCGATTCCAGCGCCGAATAAGACAGCCAAGGTACAGAAGCCGCTGCTGTTGCCTCTAGCCTCGTCTGTGGGCCGGTCTTTTCCCGAGAAGACACCTTCCCCGGAGCCGCTGAAGATCGTGCAGAGGTTGGAGGAGGACGAGCTCGTGTGCCGGTGCCCGGTTTCGGTGAGGCGGGTGACTGCGAACCAACCCCCACCTCGACCCAGTTGCGTTCCGCGCACCTGCAATTATCAGTCCGTCGGCGGCATGGTGGCTTCTAAGGGGAAGCAAGAGGTGCTGGTTGAGGTCTTCACTACTGGTCTTCGCAACCCAGGAATCACTTGCCAGAAGCCGTCCATCAACATTCGCACGGCCAAGACTTCAGGACGCGTCAGGGTTTCAGACCTCTCTGACAAGCAACCGGTCGTGTCTGGCGGCCGTCGCACTGGAACCCCGACTTGGAATCGGGGGCTGACACTAAACCCGATCGTCTATCCCCATGCTGTCAAGCCAGCATCCCACGTAGAGTGGTCGCCACCGCCATCTCCAGATCTGTCCTCTTTCCCGTCACAGAGCTGGACGATCGTCGTCGATGTGGGTGTCAAGCAGATCGAGACACCAACGATGATCTGCAGAGATGAGACCCTCTCCTGCATGGGCGATGTGTCGAAATCAGGTGTCACAAGGACGCCCAAGGATTCGTGTGGTCATTCCGAGTCCGCTTCCTCTTCCCCTACATCACCGCCCTTTATGACAGTCGTAGAAACACCGGCAAGCTCAGCGGTACCCATAGCTGGATCGGTTGGTGCAGTCGAGATCAACACCCCGACGAAAGAGCCATCTACTGAGATTTCGCACCTGATCTGTGATGCGACAATCACCTCACCCTCGGGGAACGGCGCCACCTCGATGGCCACACTCGCGAAGGTGATGGACAGAAGCCAGGTGTCGTTGCCCAGTAAGGTTCCGGACAGTGGCAACAGGACTCGAACGGCAGTCCGCCGTGTGGTTGAGATCGCCCGGGCTTTCTTTTCGCCTTCGCAACGTACATCGCGCTCTGCTACGGAGACCACTGCCTTCGCAATGATGAGCACCAATGTGTCAAGGATTCAACAAAAGTTGCTTATTCTTTCGCTCGACAAAGATGCGAAGGCGCGGAAGAATCCAATGACACAGATCGAGATTGAGATGCTCAGAGCGCGGAGAAAGTGGTGGGATGGTCGATCCCCACCTGGATTGCCTTGGTTCCCTCACTGCGATGGTGATCGTCACGAAGCTGGGGATGTCCAGTTCAGATAGCCCCAGTCAAGTTTGGAGTGTCTAGATGCGCGCAGCGGGTGTGGTGAGTGGTGGGGTGGGGTGGGGTTTGGGGTGCACTTTCCCTTTCATTCCTTTGTTTTCCACCTTCCTCCACTTTCTTTGGTGGATTCTTTCTTTCGTAGCTTCCGTTGTTTGCTTAGATCTCCCTCGATTGTCGAGTCCTCAACTCAAGCGACGCTCACGAGGCGGGTATCCTGCGCCTTTCGACGTCATCCCCGGGTTCACAACTACTTCGGAAACGAGTTTAGTCAACAACCGAGTTCCCGACACAAGCCCTCTACGATGCTCCACCGACCGCGGTTCAACGGCATCCACGACCACCAGCTTTCCCCAAGTCGATCAAGCCACTTGCACTCAGTTGGCACTCCTCTCTCTAACGATTTTCCCGCCTCCTGTTGACCTCGGATGCCTCTTGGTATGATCCACCCATTCATCAATGCTATGACTCACTCTTCCACCATTGTCAGGTTCGACGACCATGCCCATGTCCCGTGACAAGCCTCGCGACGCCGATCCCAGATCCAGTTGGTTTCCGACCGATTGGGTCTTCGCATTCCTTCGATCCGAACGATACGATTCCCCAAAGACTCGCTATGTTCCTTGACGACATCCCTCCATCCTATCGACTTTCCGAGTGCCACCTTTTCTTCAACATTTCAAATATTGACCATTTCCTCGACCTTTGACAACGTTGACACCATCATACGTAAGACTCGCGCATACCTCTGAGATTTCTCCGAAAAAAGTCAAGCATCGATTGTCTGTCCACTCTGACCACCTCGTCGTCCTTTGGAGATGCCACAACATCTCCCAGATCCAACAGAAACCAGCGCCAGCGTGAACATCCGCCCAGCCACTACTTCCTCCCCCCTTCCTTCATGACGACGCCTCCTTCCCTCCCTCTCTCCCGGCAGCCTGCACATGCCTTTTCTCCAGCACGCCCACTTAGGGCGCGGAGAAAGGTCGTGGGCGGTGGTGGCGAGCTGATGTTCACACTCGGGCCTGGTTGGACCGATCTGGTGCCTGTCCATCCCTTGTGGCTACAGATGGACTTGTACTCTGCGACGACTTTCTTCGGTACGGACGATGCAACGACGATGATAGAGACTCGGGACGCGTTGTGCGAGTCTTAACGGCGATGGTTGAGACGCGTTGGACGAGGTCGACGGTATTTGATAGTTGAAGACTCGGGCGAGGTGGACGGTGAGGGAACTTGGGCAACGCGAGTCCGTTCGAGGTCAGAATAAGAGCGATTCTCCGACCCTGCAAGATTTGGTCGAGTTGGACGGCTGTCGAGGTACTGACGTTGAAGTTGGGCTGGACAAAGGTCGACGGTGGTTTTCGTCGCACGAGAGACTCGTTCCGATTGTTGGGCGCCGTTCATGGCGAATCGGCGATGTCGGACTTTGGTGGTCGGAGGTGGGTGATGCTCAATTTCCGTTGTGGGCTGTGGTTGCGACTCGCGGCGAGTGGTGGGTAGTTTCGGCAGGACTCGACTCCGGGTTCAGTGCGGGGCCGAGTTCAGGAGATGGTCTCGAGCGATTCTTTTCCTCGATCCCTTGACCTTCTTCACGGCGTCGGAGTCAAGCACCCGGAAGGTCATCTGGTCCTTCTTTTTTCCTTGTTCATTTTTGCGGCCAGTTTGATTCACTATTTTTTTTCTTCTCCCCCTTCCCTTCTTCATCCCCCGTTTCTTTTTGGTGCACCAGTGGTTCCTCAAGTCTTCAGCTTTTTTTGTCGGTCTCGCTATTTTGCACTTGTTTTTCGGTTCGGTTTCACGTTCTAGTTTCTTGGTGCCTGCAGCCTCTCTGGCGCACCTTTTTTCCCTCCTTGATTCCCATCCGTAGTTCCCCACGTTTGCGGCCCTTTTTTTCTTCTCGGTTTCGGTATCTTGTAGTTGCCTCGGTTCGGTTGCACGTTCTAGTTTCTCGGTGCCTGCAGCCTCTCTGGCGCACCTCGTTTCCCTCCTTGGTTCTCATCTGTGGTTCCCCAAGTTTGTAGCCTTTTTTTTCTTCTCGGTTTCGGTATTTTGCACTTGTCTCAGTTCGATTGTACGTTCTAGTTTCTTGGTGCCTGCAGCCTCCCTGGCGCACCTCTTCCCCCTCCCCCCCCTTTATTCCCATTTGTGGTTGCCCAAGTTTATAGCCTTTTTTTTCTTCTCGGTTTCGGTATCTTGTGGTTGCCTCGGTTCGGTTGCACGTTCTAGTTTCTTGGTGCCTGCAGCCTCTCTGGCGCACCTCTTTACCCCTTGCCCGCATACTATGTATAGCACTGTCCGTGTATCCAGTATCCAGCCAAATTCAAGGCCATATTTTCGAACCACGGTGACAGTCCGTTTTGCTAGTCCTCCAATGTGCATATGTACTTGGCGTTCAGACCAACCGTTACAAGTGGGGAACTACCGAGTCGATCCAGCCGTGACTTGCGGGTCTCTCTACCTCAACCCATGGCCATCTTCACGATCACCGGCGTATAGATGGCGCAGCGCGGACGTTGAAGAATCTCACGATTTCGATTTCTCTCCGACGTCACGTCTGCGTATGTAGTAGACCCGTAGCGCTCTCAATTCACACTTTCATGCGTGTCTCTTTGCAACCATGGGTGGCGGACTCGATCAAACCACGAACGATGGGGGTAGGACGACACAATTTATGTCGTGAATGTCTGAGATGCAAAACGAATCATTCTGTTGTTCCAAATTGAACGGGCACATGCAGGAACGGACAATCACGTACGCACCGACTGATCAATCGACATGTCATCATTATGAAAACAAGGGATGATCGCTCGACCATCGACTCGAACGGTCCACTCGTATTCTTCATTTGTGTCGAGGGGCAGCGATCGATCGGACTGTCTGACCCACATCCTACGCGAACTTTTATTCCTGTGATGAGACTTCACTTGTCAGAATGTGGCATCCATTATCAGCTGTATTTGCAAAACAATAAATGTTGTCTCAAAGACTGAGAGGGCTCGGACTAGAGTGAGTGCGAAGGAACAAGACTCCGTCGAGAAAGACACAGTCTGGATGTAAGGTAGGGCTATGTATAGTGGGGATTGAGACGGAGAGTGAAGGAGAAATGGAATGAAAAACGAGGACGAACCGTCTCAGAGTCGCGTCAACCTTTTCTGTTAGAAGGTACTTGTTGCGGTAACGAAATACGCACAAGCCCATCATGATCACGTTCTATCTGTGATGAGTTCACATGAGAATATAATCAAGTGAATTATCATTGGTGAGCGCTGAGCGCTGAGCTGCGGACCATCACTGACTCTCTCGGAAAGTCAGTCGATGTTCAAACTAGCAAAGTGTGTATTTTTGATTCAGAATCAGCTCGGGATTTTCATACGTGCACAGGTGATGATTAACAACGGACTTACCATAATCAAGTCGTCGGGGTTTCCCTGGTATTGAGATGTTACTGCACAGGATAAGTACCCCGAGGTCAATGACCCTAGTAGCCTCTAGTTGTACTTCAGTGTCTCTTAGCCGAGTTGCGATCGGAGTTCAGATTCACAATATTTGTTCCAGTTCGCCCCCGCACTTGCCCTCGTCTCTGTACATACTACTTCTGTCTCGCACCCGCAGATGCCGGCGTACTTCGTCCAAAGGTACTTAGTGGGGCGATCGTTCTTCCCGGACACGCTTCAACGTTCCATTGTCTAACGCAGAGCTATCGGTCTCGTTTGGAGACCCACTGTAGCGATCCGTGTAGATAAGACCGCCCACTATCTCCTCGAGTCAGGCGCGCTCAGTGGTTCCGCGCGGGGGCCACACGGTCATTCTCCGAGTCCCCGACCCATGAAGGAGTGGCAAACCCGTCGCTCATGCGGTCACGCGTCTCAACATCTGCGACAATAACAGCTCTCGCGAGCCACCATCACAGCTCGCGAACCATTGGATGAACTATTTGCGCCAGTCAACTTTGCGTAATATCAACGCGAGAGGAAAACACTCGGTCAAGCCACAAGGAATCACTGTGAGAAGGTATGACGCGGTTTGTCGGGATTGGGCGAAGCTCTATGATGAAATGGGAGGATCCATAAAGCTGAATTTGGGACTGAATGACGGTGCTAAATTCTGGCTCCTTTTTGCATAGAAATCGCTATACCACGTAGCCTCACGTGCCGTTGCGATGGAAGGAAAGGTTTCCCAATTGATCTCGGCGTTCCTTGACCAACGATTGTGGATTGCTTCGACAACAACGACCGCTCACGACCGGTGGCAAAAGTCCACTTCTAAGGTGGTCCCTGGACTCAGCACCTCGTGGCCTTCCCTTACAATCTGAAACAATTAGAAGCATCGAGGTATTAACGGGATTCCGCTGTTTGTGGGTTGGATCCGGTTGACATGGTTTCACCATGATCATGATCCATATTGTTCCGCAACGAAGGTGCTGGTGTGTTCATAGACTGGTAGCTATGTTGTACCCACCATTCTTGTGAGACAGCTGACGTGGGATCTATAGATGCATCTACAAGAATAGAAAATAATGATAAACTTGACCCACCTTCATAGTATTAAGATGCGCGGATTCACAACGGCCGTGCGCAAAGAATCCCGCTCCATGTCCATCGGCGCAGTGAGGCAGCGGACAACCGCGTGGATGTGGTGCCCTGGTTTCAGCTGGCGACAGGTTAAGTATCAGCCAGGCCGCGGTTAGGTCATATGCGCATCGCTCACTGATCGGGCCTGCTTGTTTAGCTGACATGTCGTCTAACTCTAGTTGGCTCCCAAATGAAGACGCTCAGACCCTTTTCTCGGAAAGGTGCTGGCTTCAAGGTGCCGTCATCAGCGCTATCGCCTACGGGATTACCATCTCGCTATACTTCTTATCCTTCTGTCTGCTCATTTTCCAGAGCAACCGTATGGAACTCAAGAAACGCTTACCTCTGTTAATTTACATCATCGTCTCTTTTCTCCTCGGTACTCTCTTCATGATCACACTCGCGGCATTCACGCAGATGGCGTTCATCGACGATCGTAATTATCCGGGTGGTCCAAGCGCGTTCGAGAACAATATGTTCTCAATCCCTATAGACGATGCGGGAAACGCAGCGTTCGTTCTGTCCAACTGGCTTTCCGACGCTTTGGTGGTCAGTAAGCATGGAATTGGGCGGTCTACTTAATGACTCATCATAAGGTTAGGTGTGGCGTTTTAAAGTCATTTATCAGAGGTGCCGAGTCCCGATGTGGATCGTAATGCTCTTCCCTTGCCTGATGCTCGCAGGGTCGGTGGGTCAGTACGCCAAGTTCTATCGTAAGCATGGGCTAACAGATGCTACGAAAACGCAGCCATGGGGATAATGTTCCTCGTTCAAGTTTCGACCACAAATGCCTACGTCACGAACAATATCAACTTTACGCTGCCTTATCTCAGCCTATCCCTCGCCTTAAATATCATCCTCACCATTGCCATCGTTCTCCGTTTGCTGACCTTCAGATATCGCATCGTTTCTTTGCTGGGTCCAACATACGGGACACAATACACGTCAATCGCTGCGATGATCATCGAGTCTGCCGCACTGTATTCTGCCGTTTCTATCACCTTTCTTGTCCTGTTCGGGACCGGAAACGCAGCTTCGCAGGTACTCCTACAGTCCCTGAACCAATTCCAGGTGAGGTTTGTTCAGGAGGCTTACCACCTTCTCACCCCCCCGCTACAGACACTCGCCACGCTACTAATCGTGTTCCGCGTCGCGCAGGGTAGAGCATGGACCGAGGAAACTGCTACACGTGTGATGACAATTGGGGGGTCAGGGTTAGGCAAGATGCGGTTTGCCTCACCCAACGCTTCGCCTACACTTGCATGTTCTGGGGACATGACGAAAATTAGTGGGGGATTCCAAGACAGTATGTTCTCAGACAACTCCCCGTGATGAGGGTTGCAGCGTAGCATCGGAAGCTGTCTGTACCGGTGCAGGGTAGACTTCCATAGCTGTACTGTATCATAAAGATAGGGGAGATGTAACGATTGGCAAGACCTGAATTATCTTGCACTGGTCTCCGCACACCGGGACGCATGGAGGACGCGACGATCGTGCACTGGTGATATGTAGGTCCCCCCACAGGAGGGGGGCGACCGATCGAATCATTCAATTCAACTCGATCGAGTCAAGTATCATGACAAGGAATCCCCCCAGTACACATTAGTATAATCGCGGAGTGAGTGATAACCAATTTGAAGGTAATCATGAGCGCTGGTGTACACCAACTCTTTATTGTCTTTTTCGGCGAAGTTGGCCGCGTGGGAAATCATGAGTCAAAACACGCTCTAACTCTTTCTCTGTTGTAGCACCTCAACACCTCACCGGAATTCGACACCAATAATACCATTCGAGTCGGAAAAGCGTATGGATTGCATCCCGTACTGACCAGAAAAAAAAAAAAGAAGTTTGAAAAATCCGGAATTTCACGGCGCCGGGATTCCCCACCAATGTCAGTACTTCACCTTTTTCTGAGTACAATACTTGATTCTG